>JAVFBX010220954.1:0-11378 GCA_034783855.1 Mopalia kennerleyi | reverse complement strand
TACTAAACCACTAAGCCTCGGCTGTCACACTACTAAACCACTAAGCCTCGGCTGTCACACCGCTGACACACTACTAAACCACTAAGCCTTGGCTGACACACTACTAAACCATTAAGCCTCGGCTGTCACACCGCTGACACACTACTAAACCACTTAGCCTCGGCTGTCACAATGATGACACACTACTAAATCAATAAGCCTCAGCTGTCACACCACGGACATACTGCTAAACCACTTAGCCTCGGCTGTCACATTGCTGACACATTACTTAACCACTAAGCCATGGCTGTCACACCGCTGACACACTACTAAACCACTAAGCCGGGGCTGCCACACCGCTGACACACTACTAAACCACTAAGCTTCTGCTGTCACACAGCTGACACACTACTAAACCATTAAGCCTTGGCTGTCACACTGCTGCCACACTACTAAACCACTAAGTTTCTGCTGTCACACTGCTGACACACTACTAAACCACTAAGCCTCTTATGTCACATCGCTGACACACTACTAAACCACTAAGCCTCGACTGTCACACCACTGACACACTACTTAACCACTAAGCCTCGGCTGTCACACTGCAGACACACTACTAAACCACTTAGCCTCGGCTGTCACACTGCTAGGCCTCGGCTGTCACACTGCTGACACTACTAAACCACTAGGCCTCGGCTGTCACACTGCTGACACACTACTAAACCAATAAGCCTTGGCTGTCACAGTGCTGACACACTACTAAACCTCTAAGCCGCAGCTGTCACACTACTAAACCACTAAGGCTCGGCTGTCACACCACTGACACACTACTTAACCTCTAACCCTCGGGTGTCACACTACTAAACCACTAAGCCTCGGCTGAGGGCCTCATTGTGAAATATAAATCCTACGCTTACTTTTCTCTTTGAGATTGTAGCTGTTGTTGTAACACCTGACATTTCTCTCTCTCTTTTTCCAGCAGATCTTTGAGAGAATCAACTTGATTATTTTCAGAGAGATCTTTCAGCTGTGTTTCTGTAAAATGGAATGTATTATAACCTTTGAAAAAACACATCAGCAATTACACTGCAAAGCAGACAGCATTAATATAATTACAGTAAACTACCAGACTTAATTTTACATTATTTTTTAAGAAAATGAAATCAGGATAAACATTGCAGAGTGGGCTACGTGAATATTACTACAGTATATTACTGGACAATATATCATTTAGCTGGAAGATTTACTTCATACTTGGAACAATAAAAATGGTAGAGAAAAAGTTACGAAGGAAACCCCCAAATTTGATCTCAAGGGCGTGGCTATCTTACAGTCAGTGATCCGTCAATTGACAATTTACGCCAAGGTATTACTAATCAGAGATACAGTTTAATCCGTCTATTATCTTGTGTACAGTATGCGTTCCAGACTATAGTTGTAACTGTTGGCTGCGGCTGATTAATCAGGTGTCTGAAAAACATCTTTGTCGATAATTTAAGCCTAAAAAGTTACTTATTTCCTCTGATGACCAAAAAAAAAATCCTGCCTGTCCAACTCAATTTTTGTTCAGGTCGTTTGAAGAAACACAGGCCTTTTCAATGCTATTATCAGAGGATATAAATAGAGGATTTCTGAATATCCAATCATTACTGAGAGTAGGCTACAGTACCCTTATTGTTTTATTACAAGAGCTCTAGAGCACCTTTGGTCAAATGTGCACCTCAGACCGGACCATTCAGTGATGGTGGAAAGTTAATTTTCCTTTAGTGGTAAGTGAAGACAGCATTGCTACTCTTCAAACACACTGTCCTTAGCCAGAGGGCTCTAGACTAGTTAGATGAGCTAGGTCAGAGAGTGTATTAACCTGTTCTCTATCACTTCACTAAACAGATAATGTAGCAGTATATTTTGTTTAAGGTGGTTGTTCCACCAAGGATTATCATGGAGATTTGTTTGTTTAGTTTGATTGGGGTTTAACGTCAAAAGCTAGCGCAGATGATGAAGTGCTTACGTAGAGTTTGATTGTCTATCATGGCAGACACAAGCTGTTCCTGTAACTGTGTCAGTTGTTGTTCATAGACAGCTTTCTCTTCCACCAAGCTTTGTTCACTGTCGTCATGGTTACCATCAATCACAGCACCAGCCAGGGAGTCGGACGAGGCAACAGATAGCTCCTCTATATCTTTATCTCCAACCATTTGGAATCCCTGAAATTTAACAATAAAATAGTTCTAAACACCCAGTTAACTTATAGATTGATTGATTGGTGTTTAACAAGTTGCTCAAGTGTATTTTAGTTATTTCATTGATTGATTGGTGTTTTACGCCGTGCTCAAAGGTATTTCACTTATATGATGGCAGTGTATTCCAACAATAATTGACACCAGCACAACCAAAATGTGAAGCATTTCCATAATGTTGGAACGTTAATTTTCCTCCAGTGTTGAGTAAAGACAGGATTGCTACTCTTCAAACAAGCTGCCCCTTAGCCAAAGGGCTATTTTATTCGCATGGTGGAAATGTACGCCAAAGGTGCATTTCAGCCATGTATTTATTATATATCTGACGAGGCAAATGGCAGCATCATAACAGGATCATGATTTAACCCGCCCCCCAGACAGCACACTGCCATCATTCTGCAGACTTGTGTGTAGGATAACCTAGTGATTGGAGTTGGGTCAATAGAGGACTTTCACTAAAATGCTTTATTGTCATCACCCCTGGAAAAGATGTAAAATTTCTCAGAACCACTAATTTTCAGGTTAAAAATTACGGTTAAAAAAAAAAACCCTTTAAACATCATGTACTATATGTTTAACTTTTATGTGATAAATTCAACTTTTTGGGGTTTGGCATCGATATTGGAGTGGGTTTTATAAAAAATGATACTAACAAAAAAAAATTTTTTTGGTTAAATTTCTCACCAGATTCTATATTCAGCAAATACGATTGGAAAAAAACCCCTTAAACATCATGTTCAACTTTTTTTGGTTTGACATCGATATTGGAGTGGGTTAAATTTCTCACCAGATGACGCAAGACATGGCCACGTGGATGAATTTGACTGTAGTTTAAGCAATATCCGATGTGCAACCAATTGTCATGTTGCACATCCATCAAAAAGATAACCTTCACAATCCTTTACAAATAAACATTTACATTTGTATGTAGCACTGTGTGAATATATCAACTAGGTACCACCTAGTTGATTTATTCACACAGTTTACATTGTCAATTTGAAGATAAATGTATGAGGATGGTGGTACCAACATCCTGTAGATGATGAGTGTAGGATTGGAGTAAAGTTTGTATAGGATATATAGTTAGAACACACTGTAAAGTATTGTCACACTAACACTACTATAAAATGTGAAGGGTTTTTGCTCCGTGGGAAACTTAACATTTCTCTATCAATCATGAACCGGGAGACAAAGCAGTGTAACTACATGTACATGTACCAACCATTCTACACCAACTAGGAAGAGAAGGGCCTCTGACAACATCATTACCCGGCCTGTGCTGTACTCTCTTCAAGAATAACCTTAAAATCGGCCCTCTAAAATTTTGTGAGATAACCTAACATTGGCATTTTCCCCTGGTTTGCTGATTTTTTAAATACATAAGCCTTTGTGAAAAATAAAGCAAAATTGTTACAAAGTACAATCTTCATTCATTATCGGATGACAAAATTTGGCCCATCTCCTTAAGTTCTTGCTGGACCCCTTGGTCGATTTTCAGAACACCTGCTGTAGTTAGTCTATTATGCAGAAGAGTATAAATCTGAACCATAAGCTTATATATGTATATATTTTTGGAAAGCTTGAATACTCAGGAATACTTATTTCTGCATGTTTTGGAAGTCCAATTATTATTTCTAAAAATATTGCAAAATTAGTAAGTGTTTACAGGAAAAAATAGACTGAATTTTTCAAGGTTTATTTCTCGAAGTGCAATAACGATAAGACTCAATAGATTAGTTGACCTAGTAGAATAGTTTGAATACATAACTTTTAACATCATGTACTGGTTTTCACATAATGTTTTACAAGGTCATCCCTCTGATCATGGGTATATTATATACAAGTTACACATCTGTTGGCTTCCAGGAGTGTTTTTAACCAAAAAAAACCCCACCCACCTCAAATTTGACTTAGTCTAAATAACAAAACATTAAAATAGTGTTCTTAACAAAAGTTTTTGACGATTCCATATTTCAGGATTTAGTATGTCTTCCTGCAGCCATAAAATGTACTAGACTTAACTGAGGACATAATTCATATCCAATACAGGCCTGTGCTGTAATCTTTTCCGACATAACATTAAAATTGGTCCTCTAAAATTTTGTGAGATAACCTAATATTTGCCGCTTCCCCTGGTTTGTTCATTTTTTTATTTTTTTTAATGAAAAATGAAGCAAAATTGCTTTAAAATACAATATTCATTGACAAAATGTGTCAAAATCAGCGACAAAAATCAACTGCAATGAGTGCAATCAATTTGGGAAACCTATAAATCTGTCCTCCTAAATAAAGATAACATAACCAAGGGGAGACCCCGTTCTGTCTGTTCTCCCCAACAGCACAGGCCTGAGCTATAACAGGCAGGGCTCTGGCAGAGGGGTGTTCAATCGCCCTTCCTTAAATTGCCTCATTTGTCACCCTGTTTTACGGAACTTTAAAATGCATGACGAGATAGGAAAACTGTAAAAATTAAACATCTAGTTCCTTAAAAAGTGAAGTAAAATTGACATTTTGGATTTCTGGCTAATGATCTGTATGACAGCATCAGAATATCCAATAGTCCAGGTTGTTAAGTTTTTATAAAGGTTTTTTTTCTTCATATAACACAATATAAAGCCACACTCCTACCTATTGAACACACACTGTTACAGGTAACCTCCAAACTGTAACTACATGGATAGACTCCAGCTAATGAGTGTAAATAACCTAGACGTTTCTGCTGGCTTCCAACACACACTCTGTCGGCCTCTTTTAATAAACAACACGTCTGAATCCCAGTAGTCTCCCCAGTCATAATAAAACATCAGGCTGCTCTGCTCACAAAAATAGGCCACCAATGAAAAGTTACCTGTTTACTGCTGATTATTACTGAACAAATAGTCAAGTGTTATAGGTTTAGATAATGGTTGTTTGTTTGATTTATTTACGTCAATCAAGTGTAATCAAGTATTTTCCTCATTCCAACGAAGAATGGCAATAACCATAAATAAGTACTTCCTTGTTTGCCTTTCTCTCACAGCTGAACTGAATGTCATTTCACTCATATGGACAGGTGCCAACTCAATATAATATTAATAAGGAGAAGACTTTTTATGTTTGCTAAAGGAGGGCAAAAAAATCCTTCAAAGCTTATAAATTTAACCAGGAGTTTGTTTATCTGTAGAGCATTACATTAACAACGTATGTTTAAAATTTACAAGGGAGATAACCAAGTTTCCTTAGACACATTTAAAGCATGGATGTCAGCAATCGTATATAACCATGCTGCCTGAAGTTTTGGCAGGATATTTGTTTCTCAGACTCCAGGTCATTTCACTCATTTGACAACCTTGGATTAGTGGTGTTTAGAGGGAAATCAAGAAGAAAATTTGAATGAACCCACCTGTGATATCAGCCGTTAAATAAAAACTATTATTTTATACTTTTGGTTTGTTTGAATGGGGCTTAATGTCGTACTAAATTTTAAGGTTATCTCACTTATCTGACGGCGAGTTGTCCAATTCACATTGTTTCATGTCTGATTTTGGCGGAAAACTGTCACTCATATACCTGAGGGTTGACTGACTGACTCGATCCTGTGAACGACACACCGAAGAAGGCTTTAGCAAGTGCTTTTAGCACTAACCACAATAACCACTTAGCCTCGCCGGCAGGCCTCCTCTCAAATTTGATGAAACAAATATTCAAATCCGTTTCACTATTATCTGTCTACATTTCAGTTGAATAACCAATGAGCGATCATTATGTTTGGCATTCAGCAATATATATACTGTATAGGCTCTTTAAATGGTTGAATATGATGTAATTAGACATCTGTCTACTTCCTTCCATTCAATGTGCTAAATAGAGTCCCCTTGTGTGACTTCCTTATTTACAGGTTCACATGAATTGAACCTGTGCAGAACCATGAAAGAGGATCAACAGTCCAACAAGGTAACCAGTCATATCCACTGGCACTTAATAAACCTGGCTTTTATCCAACTTTCAAAATTTTCAGGCTGAACATTTATATAATTTGATGAATTTGAAAAATGAAATAAATCTTAACCAGAACTACAATTTCAGTCAATTTGTTTATCTGGTTCATCTAATGGTGCATTCTAACTATATAGTTAGTTGCTATGATTTGGGGGGATTATCCTTAACCAGATTTGTGACATACATTGTATTTTTTGATCAAGAAGTGAAAAAAAAAGAGAGAGAGAGAGGGGAGGGAGAGAGAGGGGGAGGTAGAGAGGGGAGGGAGAGAGAGAGGGGGAGGTAGAGAGAGGGAGAGGGGAGGGAGAGAGAGAGAGGGGAGAGAGGGAGAGGGGAGGGAGAGAGAGAGAGAGAGAGAAAAAAAAGAGAGAGAGAAAAAGAGAAACAAAAAAAAAAAGAGGGCAACTTCATCATTTATAATCCTGAAAGCCCCCATAAGTTATTACTACAAATCAAGCTGCGAGAATACAAACTACATGTAAAGAGTGTTATTGGGGTTTAATGCCGTACTCAAGGGTATTTCACTTATATGATGACAGATTGTCCACTTCACACTGTTCCTTGCCTAAGTACGATGGAAAACCGAGAGGAAACCTCGTAAAAACCACCCCCGTGGTTGCAAGAGCCACATTTGAAGGTCGAAAAACGGACTCGATCCAGCGAACGGCATATGGAAACTTGTAAAAACTAAGCAGTGGGAAGCTATAATTGGCCTGGCCTGACATTAAATCTTCCAGCTGTCTTGAGGTATGATCAGACATGCTATTTACAGGGTCATCTTCCAGGACATCCCCGGGGCCTGGGAACCACATAGATCTGTTTATAATAAACATCTGCTCTCCTATTAATGGTAAAATATTGCACATCTTGTAACTCTGGGTATCTCAGACTGATTTTAATCTAATCCTTGCCTCCAATGTTTATTTTATAATTCATACCTGGATGTAGTTTTGGAAGCTGTCCAGCTATGTTGATTAACAGTTTGCCAAAGAGGGCTGGCATCCATTTGGGCTTTAACAGCTTTCTTTTCCAGGCAAAAGGCCAGACTTTGTCAAAAAATAATAATTGAAAAATGCTTACACTTTACAGAGCTTATGCATTTTTTTTAGAAAACATGTAACAGTGGAAAACATTGAAGCAGGATTCAACATTTTTAACAAGTAACAAGGTTTTAAGGAAGCCCAACATACACACTCGTGGGATAACCATTGTAACCCAACACAGCATGTAATGTTCGAAAGAAGAATACGAAAACAGCGATTTGGGAAATGGCAACCAATCAAGCTATGTTAAAGATGGTTTTTTTATACAGCGTAAATGGTTTTGGTTTTGGAAAATGGATTAGAGCCATCAGGCCAGCCGGACGAACAGACAGAAGGATTGATTTCTAAAATGATGAATATATAGTTTTTGAGTTCTGCTCCGGAAACAAAATTTACTTCTGATTATGACAAAATCCAACTTTGTATCAATAGAATTAAGAAAAATAAAAAAAATTGCGAATATGTTATAGCAAAATGCACAACTTCAACCAATGGTGAATGTGTCTACCAAGTTTCACAAAGATAGGCCTTATAGTTTTCCATTTCATCTCCAGAAAGAGACTGGAACCAACCAGATGGATGGATGCTGATCATACCATAATGCCACCGACAAATGTATAAAAAATTTTCGAGAAGAGTTAATAAGACACAGTGTTTCTAACAGAATGAGATCAAAAAGACATCTGCGCCAAACAGTTTACACATACTAGTACATTATAAATACCCCATGAAATATACAAAAATATCAACAAATCTGAAGATAACAAAAAGAAAAACCCACAGAAGTTATCAGCAATACACAGGTATGAAAAATTCACCATATAAAAAAAATGTATAAGCTTAACACAATTCTTTAAAGAAATGGTACCCTTTCTTCAGACTGATTTAAAAGTCTAAACAAAACAATTTTTTGGTAGATTTCCTAGACTCAAAGATCCCTACCATCTATGAAAAAGCAATATTTTTCAAAAATAAATATTTTGTTCATCAAAATTTCTGCACTTTATTTCATATACCCAAAACCAATTAACAACTTTCAAAATGTCTCCCCAAGTCAAGTACTATGATTGTTCCTCCAGCCTACCACTCTCTGGAAGTAAGTAATCAGAATACTGGTTCTAACCTAGGTCTACCTGACTAGACTAGATTTCCTTTGTAGGGTGACTAATACATTTTCCAACATAAAAAGGTATCGGGTCACGGTGAATATTGAAACCAAAACCCTTATAAACTTTGGATAAAATTAGTGGTAGGCAATAGACACTTAAGATAATCCAAACCTGAACACATTGTCTTAAGGTCTTGCTGGATCTTTGGTCGATTTTCAGAACACCTGTTGATTTTAGTCTCTTATGCAGAAGAATATAAATCTCTACATGTACCATATATATGTCTATGTATATATTAATTTTTAGAAAGGTTGAATACTCAGGATTACATATATGTGAATTTGGTGAAAATCAAATTATTATTTATAAAAATATTGTAATAATGATTACGATAAGACTCAGTTTAAGTAGTTGACCAAATAGAATAGTCCTTGAACTAGTAAACAGTGCCTCATTTTAAAAAAAAATAATTTAAAACGATCCTAGTGGATTTTTTTGTCTATCCCACCTTGTAAAGTCTTATAAAAATGTCAAATACAACTTTCCAAAAAAAAAAAAAATCAAGGACAAACTTCTAAAAAATGAAGCACCCTTTACTAGATTGCATTGTTCTCCTTACAATGGTACAAATTTGAAGTTTGTCACATGAACAGTTCTCTAGAAATACACCTTGAAAATGTAGAGTCTGATAAAAAACTGAAGTGCCAGAAATAGCCAATTAAAGTTTTGCAAATTGCAACTTGTATATATGATCATGGGAAAACAAAATTATAGGCTCCAATTTAACTGTTTGCAATTAGAATAACAAAAATTTGGTTCAGTTTGGGACCAATGGGTCCAGCAAGACCGTAAGGAATTCTAAATGGAACTATATAAGTCAACAAAGGATTAGGTTTGACTTTCCACTAAAGTATAATTTCTATCTGGAAATGCCCAAACTGGTAAATAAAATGACAGCCTCCAACGGAAAATACTGTAAATTTTGCACTTGCATTCAAATTAGCATAGCCGTTAATTAGTTAAATTAAAAAGCGGAACTGACGTCACTGTTCCAAAACACGGTAGCCTGTGATTTCATCTAGTCGTGGCTGTCCCCTTTTGCCTGCACTGGTGGATGCTTTCATATAAAGATGAAAGTGAGGGTTCTGTCCCCAAGCAAAACAACAACCACCAGCAGCTTGTACATATCTACCTGGTACTAAATACTGGATTTTTTTCAAACCGCATGTCAGCTGAAAACATGCTGAACATATATGTTCTCAAAGAGCTATTTGATATGTATACTACGGTACCGATTAACATTGTTTTTTGATGACCAAGCTTGTGTATACGCCGTGTTGTTACAGATGGTTTCCAATACATACACAAGCAAACAGACACACTGGCAGCTGATTGGGTTTTGGAACCATGACGTCAGTCTCGCCTGTTAAATGAACTAATTAACATCTAAGCTTACTAGAATGGGAGTGCAATACAGATGTTTGTCTTTGAAAATATGCAATAAAAATAAAAATTTTAGGTCGAAAAACAGTTGTCTTTCCCTGTAACGCTTTGAGTGCAAGGCAGCAAGGCTACCATGAAAGTGAAAGGATTGAGTCAGACAGCCCTGCCAGTTACCAAAAGTATGGTGTCCAACAGACACTCTAGTGAAGAAAGATGTGTACTCACTTGGTCTTGGCTGTTTGATGTGGCTCCTTGTTCAGAGTCTGGATGATGTTCGTGTTTATCATGTTGATGAAAACGGTTTCTTAGTGCGTGCTGGATGCGATTCATTCTCAGACTTAGGAAGTTATCACAAATACAAAAAGCTTAGTTCCATATCACTCTGCAGCTATTAACCTCAATATCAAGTCCTTATCGTCTTCGTATCTCCTCTTAATTCTTCTTATCCTATGTTTGAAAGAACGCCAAATGAAAACACAAATATATGTTTGTTTGATTGGGGTTGAATGCCATACTAAAAGCTATTTCGCTCAACGACGGCATGCCCGCCAGATAGATGAAGGACACTCCTCTTTGACGGTACTGACATTAAACAAAGACAATTATCACAAGACATCACAACCAGGGGCTTAGCCAGAAATCAAAAATATTGTGACAGCCCACAAGTCTGACAGCCCACGAGTCCGACAACCCACAAGTCTGACAGCCCACGAGTCGGACACCCCATAAGTCTGACAGCCCATGAGTCCGACACCCCAAAAGTCCGACATTCCCAACACATCTGACAGCCACTAGTCAGCTCAAACTGACGCGGTTGCGGTTTAATTCCAAGTTTTATTACACTAAGCAGAGCATTTGTACACAAGCAACACTTGTAATAATTGTAATTAATTACAGAGTTGCAGTTGCAACGCTTAGTGTAATAATTATTTCACTAAGTGTTTTTATTACACTAAGCGGCGTTACAAAGCACATAAACCACTGTGCTGATCTTATTCCAACCAAAGTTGATACACAAATTTGATATTGCACGAGTTGACTCGAGATTTGTGTATGAGCTGACTCGCACGAGTTGGCTATTGCATGAGATGACCTGTCCCCCTTCCTTGAGACCTACACAATAAGACAATAGTGTATAATTATATTGTTCACAATATTATAATGAATTATGCAGTTTTAAAATCAGGGATGTAGGTCTTGTTGGGGTGTCAGGAGACTGTCAGACTTAGGAACTGTTGGACTTTTGGTTTGTCGGACTTGTGGGCTGTTGGATTTGTGGACTTGTGGGCTCTCGGATTTGTGGACTTGTGGGCTGTCGGATTTGCGGACACCTTCCTCGTATCTCTATTCACTGTATACTCTGTAAGACAGGGCCTACGTATTCGCATCCCCCGAATGCAGCAATTATAGCTTAGGCCTGTAGGCCTTAGTCTATTCATGGAGGTATAGCAGAAAGAGTAACAACTCGCTGATCGGGGCAGGCAACTGTGCTAGACTATCCTGCCAGAACTAATCCTTTGATGTGCATAGATCAGTTCCGACAACACAGACTCGTGAAATATATATTCCCATTTTCTTCAGCGGAA
>JAVFBX010220953.1:0-21166 GCA_034783855.1 Mopalia kennerleyi | reverse complement strand
AATTCCAAACACCAACCCGCGGCTTTATTTTGTGTTAGAATAATGTATATTGGTTTTAATCAAAGAAACAATACATAGATGGAACAAATTGTCCGGTTGCCAAGTGTTGATCTGTTACGCAAGGTCGAGGGATTCCCCTGTCACGTTAGGGGGCGCTGTCAGATAGAATGTAAAAATTGAAAAGAAGTCCCTTTTCCGACCTACGTATATGAACCATCTGATACGGAAAAATATACGATGCCTCTGTATCTGTGTGGCAAGACTCATAGGTATATGATAAAGTGAAATAAAGTCGTGTGTAAAAATAGGGTGTGATTTATCAAGACGGTTTGAATGTGAAATTGGTGTGAGTCAAGGGGATATCTCTCTCCTTTAATGTTTGCCAATTTGGATCAACTAGAAATTTATGTAAGATTATTCACTCTAGTATATGCAGATGGCAATGTCATTCTGGCCACATCTGCAGAAGACTTGCAGACAGCTTTCGATGTCCACTCAAATAGCTGCGCTACGTGGAAATTCAAAGTATATAAAGTATAAAAACCAAAGTTGTTGTCTCCGGCAGCAGAAATTATAAGTACAATTTCACAATTGTAAATGAACCCCTAGAAATTGGGAAACACTTCAAATACCTAGGCGTGCATGGTAGCTCGAATCGAAATGCCAGTTTCGGAATGAACCAAACTGTTATACGCCATATACAGCTTTATACTAAAAAAACCCAAAGAAACCTAGAGCTGACAATTGATCGTGTTTTGGAAATATTTTACCAAACTGTCATCCCCATTGTACTGTACGGCTGTGAACTATGGCGCGAGTGTATTTAATATGAAGCCGATTGTGGCGGCAGAACTAAAATTTCCTAAGACTTTTAATAAATTTGAGAAAATCAATATCGAGCTATATGGCGTATGGTGAGTCGGATATAATCCCGGTTGATAATACCATCAAACAACGTTTTGTAAATTTTGGGGTTAAGATTTTTAACTACCTCTTGGTTTTGCCTGACAAACTAGCACTGACTCTACTGCGTTTCCGAACACCAAGTCATTCTGTGCCCGCGGGCGTCGTAGGTGGACAAACGTCCCATCAGAGCAACAAGAGTTTGTCCACAATGTAATCATGGTATCGGAGATGAGAATCAATACAGATTTGATTGCAGCTGCTACGATCAAATAAAAGCTTTTATACATTTCTAGCTATTTCATAAGAAAAAAAAATTCTGGTTTATTTAAAAAAAAAAAAATCGGTTATTTTCAGAAATCTTTCTAATTTATTAGTAGCATTATGCTTCTATGCAAATCTGTATAATTTCTTCCTACACCTGCATGCCATGCATTTTATGTGTACATTGTGTGCAACATGTGTACCTTATTGTGTTATGATTCAATGATGTATTATATTTGTATATGCCTGAGAATAAAAGGAATTGAATTGAATTGGCGGAGCGTAAACAGAAAGGAGATATTGCACGGGAGTCGTAAAAAAAATCATAATAACACGGTTTCAGTAATCCAGATGATAGATTACTACAGATAACTTGTCGGCAAATTTGAGAATTTCTCAACAAGCAACTTGTAAAATACGGGCTGAAGTACCTTTGGCTGCAGGTGTTCACATTTGTAAGGCATTATGCTGGATGGAGTCCAATTGTAAGCATGGATTTAGAGGCTGAATTGTAAGCTTCGCAACGATATATAATACTTCTAATAGATAATAGCAGGGAAGAACATAACGACCTCCAGTATTTCTTATCGGTTCACCATGAAGCACTAGATACTGAACCGAGCAAATTGATGTTTTTAGAGCGATTCTAGATAATATTTCCAAAATGTTTCCCCATGCTTATCGCTGATCAAAAGATACCTCTAAATATTTAAACGATGTTTAAGTTTTAATGGCGGATGTAATCAACGTTAAAGTGACCACTGGCATGGCGCGTTTCTTCTTAAAAACCGCCTATGTTGTTTTTTTAGAAAAGCGAAACCCCCATGGTTTCCCCACGCGTCAATGTCAATAAGTGTCTGTTGTATGTATCAATTAGCTACTTTAAGATTTCAGGAGCAAAGCCAACGATTTATACAGTAATCAACGGGAACATGAGAGCTCTTATATTTCTAGCTTAGATTCACAATAATGTGTAATGCAGCGTTATTTCTTTCCATGTGTTTTAAATTCAGCTACTTGTCAATCTTTATTTGTTAAAAGATCAATATTTGCACCGTGGTTTATCTTAGACCCCTGGTCCTTTTGTCTACGTTGATTATTTTAACCGTAGGAGATGCTTCTAGTCAGCACTCCAGATATTAATAATGCCTGGAAAATGGTATCATCTAATGAGCTCTCTTTACAGAATTCTTCTTAAGCATTGTACATTTTAAAACTGTTTCATATTTATCAATAAATACTCACTTCAAACTTCCAGTCTGGTAAGGCATCATTAGGGAATCATTTAACTCCAAAATTATGTTTGGCTTGACATAAGTTCGTCCCAAACTCGGAGTGAAAGACTGAGGTGATTTGATTTGTCATTTGTTTAGATCGAAACTATACTGGTAATCGACTCACACAACGCATGGCTTTAAAGTAGAGATTATTTAAACGATATTAAAGGTAGTAGATTCGCTAGTAAGTGCAAAAACCCAGTTGATAAGATGTCGGAAATCGTGAGCTAAAAGTGAGAATCTGATCTCGTCGAAGTGAAAGGAACTCGTGTTCATAAAAGGACTCCAAGTACATTGACGCCTAAATATTAACAAATTTACACACGGTAGGAGCTGGGACAGATGAAAAGATGAAAGATCCAAAACTAGACCTGACCTCCTTTAATAGGGGCATGAAGTATATTAATTTGTCGTTAAGCAGTGATAGCAATCTAGTTTACTTCATGGGTTAATCATATCCACATGTCAAAGTCTACAGCAGCAATCTGTCGCGAAGTAAACCGATTAAAAAAAGACCGACATAGCTCCCAGGTAGTGTCTGTCTGGACATGTATGTCTGAAAAAGTGATATATAGACCCCATACACAGCCGAGTCGATTGATAGATGTAGACCAGTGACCAATGACTGAGCTGCTCCAAAAGAGTATATGTTTAGGCTTGGATCTTTCTAACTCCCTTTTTCTAGGGGCTGCACCTTGTGTGGAAATCATTTTATAACAATGAAATATCACCTTGGTGAAACTATGATAAACATCCACCACCCGCGTCGTCATAGGGAGTCCTCTTTATACCTATGTAAATCCAAGTTCTCCAGTTTCATTGCAACTAATTAACGTGCACTTGCTCGACAGTTGTACCTTGTCTCGGTGTATCTCAGGACAAAATAAATGTAATTTGGCCACCGAGTGATTGATAGCAATGAACCTGCATTATATGACTACAAAAAATGCTCATGCATTATGACAAAGTCGACAATGTGAGCAACTTAAGGTGTTAACTGTTGTCCCTAAATTGATGGGTTTTTTTCAGGTTTTGTAGTGTTCCAAGTTTCCGCTTCCTGTTGCCCGGATGTTCTCATTGGTAACGGGTGACATGAAGCCGATCTGTTTGTGATGTCTCTGCTTTTCATCCTGTGATTGCCATCTATATGTATTGTCCTGTCTGGTCTTGGTCAGAAATCAGTTCAGTTTGAAATTAAAAAATACGTGAGCAAAAAAAAAATACAAATGTTGGAGCAGAGCTAATTAAAATCTTGTTTAAATTCAATGGCCCAGGTGCCCGAAATAACCAGGGAAAATAATTTCTAAATCTTTCTATCATCTTTGATATAGTTAGTGGATATATCTATCCCAGGACAAATACTTAGTTATATCCCCATTGAAGCGAATAGCAAGGCTATTGCGCCTTATTTCTACAGTTTCACCTCTTACAATATTTAGACGAAGTTATTATATTTGGTGTAAACAAGACTTTTCCTATTTTGATGTGACAGTTTATAAAATGAAAAATCTATACTAAAAGGACTTTATCTTCATTATATTCTTTAAAAAACATTCTATAACTGCGATTAATTCTATGCCACAAATCCACAGTAGCAATTAAGGAAAAATGTGCAGTAAAGATCCAGACCGGGCCAACCACCTTTTGACATCATTTGGAGGAAAATGACGCCCCATATTTTCAATTTCGTGTGTCAAAATCACTCCGCTCTGGTAAACAGAACTTCAAGGGAAACAACAACCAATTATACACAAAATGATATCCATGCACCAGTTGAGCCCACTAGTGGTGGGATTGCCAAGCGTTGTTTAAGAAATTTGCATACATACTAAGATCCATACAAGGTTTCTGCTCCTATAGTCTCTTGAACAAGAATTTGGGTAAGCCCATTCGGATACAAATAGATTATTATGTTTTATATCACATGACATCGCTAACGCAGTATTGCAAGATATGCGGTATGGCCCGGTCTGGATCTTAGCAGTTCAATTATTGTCATGTAAAATAAATAAACACGAATGACGTACGAGGTCGTGTGTTTTGTGTTCTATTCTCGTCCACTTGGTTATACATGTATTAGTTATTGAAGTTTTCCTCAGGGTGAAGGACTGTTATCACCGTCCTGCAAACTTGTACGCCCTGAGTTGCAGGCGAAGGGGCGTACAAGCTTGCAGGACAGTCATAAAAGTCAGTACACCCTGGGAAAAACGTCTATAACGATATGCGATATTATTCACTAAGAAAACCATAAGAAATAGGTTCTTCGGCGATATGATTTTTGTTTGCATTCCGTGTCGCTTGACGACCAGCACTGCCATGACAAAGCAGCTTTCTGTCACATCGAAAGGGCCAATGACGTTGCAAACAAAGACCAACAAAAATATGTTTCTGATATTTTAGCGTCATTAAAATTGAGCAATTGTTAGCAGATATGTTTTGAACTAACTTTGAGTCAATAGATTTCAAAAATAAGTTTTATTAAATGTAAACAGTAACATTTGAAGCCGAGGCAGCTATGTATATTACCCGGGAACTCTTGTGGCATTCGAAATCTGCCGGGCTGCACGGGTTTTTGCAAATTGACCAATCCGAACACAAACAATTTGATTGACAGATAATAATGACGTTTCTAACGCATAGCAAACCACATATACGACCGTCGCCTGTTTTGCGGAGTAAGAGATAACACAATTCAGCAAAAACAGTCTGAAAAAGATCACTTAATAACACAAAATGTTTTGAAATGGGGGTAAATCAAACTTTCTTAGAGCTGATACCGAAGGAAAAAAGGAAAATAAAAGCCCAAGGTCATATAAAGTACGACGATAAACCCCAATCAAACAAACAAACAAAATGTAGATAAAAAAAAACTCTGCGATGTCGTGTGAAAACACACACATGTTATAAAGCGAAAGTAAACATTTCTTAAGTGATACTTTTATATCAACTGGTATGACAAGAGAACTATGCAAGAAACGACATGTAAAGATCGATATAAATTTATTTAATTGTCACAGCACAGCATCACAAATGTGAACATAATAAATTCTGCCACCATTGGCTTTTGCTATTGGAACAGTCACACGTTCAAATTAAATCAAATTAAAAAAAAAAAAAAAAGTTTGTTTTCTTCCAACTAGAACAGACAAAACTCTGGTTTTAGGTTGAAAGTCGAAATTGTTGATATGTCAATCGATAGGGCTTGAAGTGGAAGCGTATAGAGTATCTCTTTACATACACCATAATAGTCTCCCCGCCTGTAATAAGAAAAAAACCCATAATTTTAATAATTCACCATGACAACTAGAAATGACAATTCGTAGTACATGTAAGGCCATACTCCATACAGCTTGAATAATAAAACATGATAGCAATGATGTAAATGTCACTCTTGACTTGTCATTATGTCTTTTTAAATGCTTCAAATGTTTAATTGACTGAAAAGAAACCGTATTATTTTCCTTTAAAATTTGGAGGCTCTGTGATACAATGACATGTCCACTGTACTAATGGCTAAACGTTAGTTCTAAATACATCTGATTATGTAATATATAGAGATTATATGTACAGTGCGTCATACGTGACGACATAACAGCTCGAGTTGTCTCAGGTCGGACTGCGGCAACAGTTGAGCTCAAACAGCGAGATTAATTTGCAGTCCGACCCGAAACAACAAGAGCTGATACAACGACAAGTAACACGTTTGTCATATACTTTCAATGTTCCTTGAACAGTTCGATTTTGGGGACAAATTTGACAAACTTTCAGTGAGGATCGCTTGGGAGAGGCAATGTACTACTTAAACACTACTAACTGTGAGATTTAAAATAGTCAAATGTTTAATTGCTCTTGCTCTTTGAATGTTATTTTCAATCTAACTGTAATACTTAGATCATATAATCATACGAACTGTTTGTTTTCACTTTATGAACCTATACAACTACAAGCATGATTATATGATCTAGGTTTGTTTGAAAATGAAAGAGGAACGCAAGTTTGTTAACATTTAAATCATATATGACCGCGCAGAGGGAAACTCAAGTGACTGTGCTGACAAAGCACGTGAATTTGATCCATAAAATTATACACCCCAGAAAAACATGCAAAAAAACATAATTCATTTCCAAACACCATCCAGCTACTTTATTTCGTATAATCTTAATGTAATTGGTTTTAATATAATAAAAAAGACACAAATGGAACAAATTGTCCGGTTGCCTAGTGTTAAACCCTGCTACACAAAATTGACGGGTTCCCCATGTCACGTTAGGGAGCGCTGTCATATAAAATGTAAACATTGAAACAGGCCCCTTTCAGACAGTACGTACACGAACCATCTGATACGGATAAATGTACTTTGTCTGAAACTCATAAGTATATGATAAAAGATAATAGCGTATGTTGCATTTGGACACAGGCCGAATATACGCCTTGTGGGTATTGACTGCGTACAGCCTTATTTGGACAAAAGCTAAATATACGTTTTTTGGGTATAGACTGTCTTCAACTTGCATTTTGAACACAAGCTGAATATATTTGGCTTCAGTAAGCTTTCGCCCAGTATGGACGTTTTCAAACCAAAAAATAATGACGTAAAATAGTCTATATATACACACTAAAAGCTTCATTTGTTGCATTCCACCAAGCGCATGCATTTCTTTGAAACATTTTTATTATGTATTGAAACCATCGTGGCCTTAAATCCGAAAGGATGGAATTTTGTGTGAGTTGACATTTCTCCTATACGTGTAAAATGTGAATTTAATAATTATCTTACCATCATTTCTCCGCTCTTCTCAAAACCTTCTTCCACGTCGTCGGTTAAACCTGTTAAATCTGCCAAATCTTCCGCCATCATCATCATCGTATCTATCGTCATCATACCTGTCATCGTATCTATCGTCATCATATAAATCGTCATCGTATCTATCGTCATCGCCAGAGTAATTATAGTTATAATATCTAAATCTATTGCCACGTCGCAATCCTCTCCTGGCTTGTCGCTTAACTATTTCGTGAAGACGGTCGCCTGTGTAAAAAAAAGCAAATAATTAAAATCTGTACACGGTCGGCAAACGGTCTTTAGTATCTTGTTGATGTTTTTGTCTCAGGTCAGTGTGTTCAGGTTGTTGTTATGTTGTGTCTACCTAACTATAGAAGAATAATAATATTCTAGCTACGTAAAACAATTAACGTGTGGTAGGTTTGCTAGTATGGAATTTATAGTTAGTTTATAACGAACTGCTAAATTACAAAACTGTCACATCAGGCAGCATTTATTAAAGTAGATAACAAAGGACTCGAACACGTGACTTTCTGATACGAACTCGCCAGCAGTAAACATAGTCACTTTCAAAAATCAACCAACTAGATTTCAATACTAATAGAAAATTAATAAATGTCAGTTGATAAGGCGTCTTCGCAACGTTTTTAATAGTATTAATCTATTTGAGCAGTGCCAAACGTCGTACACTTTGTGTTGACGTTGTTTGGTGCCAAAGTTGAAAGACTCTTCACAAATACCGTCCCGACATATTCTCCCCGACGGGAATGACCGGATATTTTCTGACTGTCACATTCAGAAATTCAACATTAACATGATGTACGTAACACTGGAACAAAATCATCTCCGTTAGGTCGGAGATTCTTTCTATTTTTGGTTTTACAAAATATCCCAAATGCTTACCGATAACTTTCTTAAGTGAATTCGATTCTGCTGTCGCGTGACAGATGCAGACCAGGAAAATCCCTGCTAGAAGGGCAAGTGCCACCTTCATGATGAGAACTTCTCTGTAAAGATATAAGCATGTTAAATTGATTATATTGTCGGTTATATTCATATCAATTGCTCAAATGCAAATTGAAGACTTTCTGATTATTGCGCGATGCGATCAATTTTAAAACAGCTTGCTCTCAAATATGTTCCTGTCCATAGAAGTAAAGTAGAGATACAGTTGTTAACTGTGTTATTCTTATATTAGCATAGGTTCTGTACAAATCAGATACGATTAGTCACCAAGAATTAGTTTAAACTTCACCATGGCATGTGATATATGTCTCATTGGGAACCGGTGCCCGGGTCATGTCTTTTCGGTCGAGTTTAAAGATCTGTTATTGGTGTACACAGGGTTATGCATGCCAACACTGGGCTTATACAATAAATGTACGGACTTGATGTTTGCTAGCATTTTTAACTGAGTGTAATATAGGCTGCGCTAGAGGTCTCACATATCTCCGTTCATCGCCAATTTCAGGAATAAGTTGTGAATATGGGTTATCAAGCATTAGTTAAAAACGCATCTACAGAAAAAGACCTCCCAGCTACAGGTAAGCAACGACAGTTCCGCATAATGTCTGACTTTTTAAAATGTTTTATGCATACACAAACTCGCAATAATGTCTATAAACTGGAAATTTGAAAATGAACTACCATTTCAATGGTTGCTATATTTGAAAATGTCATATATTGTTCGCATTATCGAGGACTTTATAGACTTAACATTTGGATAACTCTATGCTAACGGATTCTTCATATCATTATAGCCAGATACAAAAGAAAATGCCCCATTCTCATCTGTAGTTTCTTTTCAACATTGCCCATGCAGGTTAACACGGATAATTTATGTTCTGTTTCGTCGATATTATCCAACTGCAATAATAATACTTTCTCAGGTACTTCGTACCAACTATGTATTTGGTCTAATGTTTCTTTGCCAACTCCACAGATAGATTTTAAGAATAAAACGGATAACAACCTTAAAACAAACACACACAAAAAACAAATAAAGCGAGCTATATGTCGAACTCAAGCAAAAAGTCTGGTAAAACTTACAATTTTCGAGTTGGACGTCAATGGTCAATATGAAGCCGTCTTCAAGTCTTAAACTTCTTATCTGGAACAGGTTCACTGCTTGATGCCAGAACTCACCATTGTTCTGGTATTTATACAGTTTGGATGAAAACAAAGAAGAACAACGAGTGGGTGATTTGGCCCAGCCAATCGTTAATTTACTTCCTCTTTGACTGGCCATATGACTATAAGGAAAACAAATATTGGTCACGTATTCCAACATTTGCATGCTGTCTTCAGCTTTTTTTATTTTAAATCAACCTCGTTTTTTCCAAAAACATATTAATACCCATTTAAGCAAAGTACTAAGCTTTAATGAATTGGCCACGCTTTAGTGAATCGCCTTGTCTTAATGATCTACCGCTATAAATATGACCATATTTTCTAAGATGGTTGATAAAAGGCATCTATTAACAAGTACATTCTGCCATGGAGCGAGGGTCTTACGTGAACAGATTTTCACTGGTCCTCAAAGTGATAGTAAAATATACCCCCTCCACCATCATAGTCACACTCTCTTACACTTAATTAAACGACTTCTTAAAGATGTCAAAACTTATCTTGTGTTCAGTCTTAGTGATGTGCATCCATAGGCTTGCTAATTAAATTAAATGTCTCCAATTTATGCCTGCGTTATGGCCCACTTTAGATCCATCCCTATGTGGTCCGATGTGCTTTATTTTGTTTTTCTATCGCAGGTCCTGTCTTGTCCATTTCCAGTTACCTGGAGTTCTGCTTTCCGCACTCATTTGATTGATATGCCCTTGTGAAAAAGGTAACATTAAGTACAGGACGAACAAACAAAAACCCCCAATATTGCTGTTTCCATAAAATATTGTTAAATAGTTTTTAAGAAAAACTTTTATTCAAATTTGTTCGCCTTAAATGTTGGCAATGGTTTATTATTGTCTGCAGGATTGCTTTTTACGTTACAAAAACATCAATATTAATCCACCAGTCGATTTGAGATTATGTTTACAATCGACGTCGTACATTTTATTTCAAAATGTTCTATATTGTAGCATAAATGTTACATGCCTTTGTCACGTGTTAAATGGTTATAAACTTTATTTAATGATATAAATGATAAATGACCTGTCATTGTTAATGACAGACAGAGATGGAGGGGGATGTAGTGTAGCGGCTATGCTATGGGGGGAGGGGGAGAAGAGCGAATTAACTTAATCATCCGCTTTTTTTAATGAATTGTCGAGGAAAGTAGAGCGGAAGTGTAAATAAATTATCAAAACGTCAGACATAGTTTTTGAGTGTGGCTAAAAGTGACTAATTCACTAATCCAGAATAATCTGCTCTTTTCTATAAATGAACGTTAAGAAAGAATGTTTTTTTGTGAGGGTTTATTTACATGGATTAGATACAAGACAATCTTCGTTTAGCCAAAAAGACATGGTTTACGTCGGTAAGTACTTGCTTAATTTCTACTTAGAACCATAATATAAAAGGATTCTTTTTTACTTTCTTTTCTTCGTCTTGAAAATAAAATTTAGTAAGCATGACTGCTTGCATATCTAAAGGTCATATCTGGCTGTGGTAGATTTTGTGTCACTGGTAATACAGTTGTATCTAACAATCCCCATTAAATGTCAACTTATCAGTTCACATTACCACTCTTGTAATCCTTGATTCAATAAAGAATTCCACGAGTGTAAACCAGTGGACTTACAGTTGTAACTCCGTAGTGTTTCATACCGAATTAGACGCAGCTTTTTCAATAAGTCTTTTTTTAAGCCCAAGTTACACTTATTCAGAATCAGCCGGATTTGGCAGAATCAGCCGGATTTGGCAGAATCAGCCGGATTTGGCAGAATCAGCAGGATTTTGCAGAATCAGCCGGATTTGGCAGAATCAGCAGGATTTGGCAGAATCAGCCGGATTAAAAAATGAACAATAAAATTCGTGCCACATTTGGGAGGGGGAAATCAAATTGGCAACTTGACGGCATGTTATCCATGCGACTCTTAAATATCAACTCAGATTCTAGCAGCCTGCAGAGTTTTTATACGAATGTTTGCAGTGGATTCCCGTTTGGGTTCTTATTCGATTGCGATCCGAATATTTAGAATGCTGCCGTAAGACTTTTCAGAATGCAGTAAGAATACATTTCAAATGATGTTCGATATTTCTCCACTAGGAATGCACCTCTGAAGTTTTGAGCACGAGTAAAACATTCTGACTGGCCACAATATTGGACCAGAACATTTGGATTGCGCTCAGAATCCAGGCCGATTTTTTTAGAATACGCTTCGAAAATCCAGGAATATACCTGCTCAATCTGTCTCTCGTGTAACAAGGGCTTTACTGTATAAATCTACTTGTTACAAATTGTATCAGCAGTCTATTTAACTCTTGCAGGAAAAACGGAAAAACAAAAAAACACCCAGGAAAAACAGGCGTTTCAATATCTGAAACGAATGTTCTACTCGTGCTCATCCGTTCTGAATAGCTCTTGTATGTCGAGCGTAGATTGTTGCTAGTGTTCAATGGAGCCAGGTGTCTTTCCAGTTCACTCAAGGTGTAGCCACTTATCAATCTTTATTTTAAACAGATCAGTATTTAAATCTTGTTGTATTTTAGAGCCCTAGTAATGCTGTCCTCTGAACGCTTGTCCTCATTGATTAGTTTACCATGCTCCCAGGGAACACCCCAACAGAACAAACTGGACGAAGTAGTTACTTCAATATTCCAGTCTGGTAAGACACTATTGGAGGTAATCTCCAAAAGAGGTTTTTCTTCAAATACTTAGTAAGTTATTAAACACGTTGATCTGTAGACTGGTCGTTTAAATATGTCAACCATTTAGATGTAGGGCTTTTCTTACCAGTGGTATGAACGTGTGTTGGGGGACCATACGAAAACTGAATTTGGAAAAAAGTTGTTGATTACAAACTTATTTAATTACGGACTACCTACATAACTTGAAGCCCAAAATGTGTTAACAAATTCCTAAAGGACTTGAAATTCCGTAAACAGTCACGTGTCACCTTAGATGGCTCTATGATACAAACCTGACTTACTACGATACGCTGCTAAAATATTTTTGTGAATCTTCTAATAGAACATATATATTTTAAAATAATAACGCAAACGCCTTTACATTCTCGGCAATAAGCCAAATTAAAACCCATATAAATAGGCGAAGTCAATTGAGACCTCCATTAAATAGTTAACTTGTCAAAATGCAAAAATCTACCACGGTGATGTCTTTCCCATGGATGTGGATGAAACGGCCCATTGAACATTAAAACAACACTGAATCTAAGCTGAAAACAGAGCATGGATTAGTATTGCCCTACAACTATTCACTAATTGCTGGATGTATAAATATTATTATATTTTTATTTTAAGTTAGACTGGAACAATTGAATTAAGCAATCAATTTCAACTCATATTTAGTAAATATTAAATGACTATACCAATGTGATAATCTTGTGTTATTTGAAATATAATAAAAAAATAAAAATAAAACATTTAATTTATCACTTTAAAGAATAGTTTCCTCATGTTCAGGATGGTAAAATAAAAAAATCGCTCATGACAGTCTAAAATTAGATTTTTTTAGATAAAATAACAGTTCTGATAGGTTATATATAAATTGTGGAACATTTGTATTGGTGGCCGAAAGTAACGTAGTTATTGATGTACGGAGAGAGGTTTATGTTGCCCCGGTTCTCTCGGATGTAAATAGCAACAGTCTCTTAGAAAAAAGGGTTCAACGTGGAAACATCAAGGGTTCTCCAGCTTATGGCTGTGGAGAACCATTTATAGTGCTTTACAAAACCCTTTTACATTGGTTCGATAAGGAACCCTTTCAAAACGGTTCTATATTGAACTTTTAAGAGTTCCACACAGAACCATCAAGGTTCATATAAAGGATTCTATATTGAAGGGTGGAACACTTTATGGTGCTGCTTGGAGCCCTTTCAATACGGTTCTATACAGAACCGTTTCAAAACGGTTACATATAGAACCCTTTTAAGACCGTTCCAGATAAAACCCTTTCTAAACGGTTATCTCTATGCAACCACAAAAGGTTCCACAAAGAACCCCACAGGGTTTTATGAAGAACTTTAAAAGATAATGTAAAGAACTATCAAGGGTTCTTCAGCTTGTAGTTAAAAACTCTTTATCGTTCTTTTAGGAACCCTTCTTTAGTAGTTCTAAATAGAACCGTTTACTAGGGATGTGTAAGGAAGCACAAAGGTTATTCGTTTATCGTTTACAGTTCTGTATAACACTGTTTTGTTAATGCGTAAATAACCCTTTACGCGCCCTGGGAAAAATATAAGCTTTCTAGTTTAATTTCGTTCACTTAAAAATGTCTCTCCAGGTGGCACTAAATGCTGCCATAAGTTTAATGATTTCTCCCCATGACTACAATTGATGTCTGGTTGCACACAAGAATACTTTTCCTGGGGTTAGTAAGCCGATCTCCAAAGATAGACACAATTAAGTATCATTTCATGGTATTACATTTTTATGGAACCCTGTGGAATAGTATAGAGGCGGTGAGGGAGTTGTTTGGTTTGATCATTTCACTTTGTTTTATTAAATCAAAATTCGTAACACACATGGACAAAGACATGAAATATGTTTTTCCCCTAATATAAGGTCTTTAAATTATTGTAAGAATTCACTATTACAAACCAAACATCTAACAGTACGAAAACAACTGACTAAACTTATTAAACTGAACAAGAGCGGATGTGTAAACGTATTTACAATCATTGTCACAATACTGTTTTCGCTTTTTGTAACAAATAAAAAGTCAATTTGTTTTATAATAATCATTTGATTCACAGCCATTGTATAATACGACTTAAAATCAAACAAAGGAATTGACTAACACCAGCATCTTTGTTCACTGCAGAAAATTAAATTGTGTGATTACGTCATGCCAATTTTTAAAAAAACAACAACATATATATATATATATATATATTACCTATTGAAATCTTTGACCGTTAACAATAACTTTACTAGCTTTAGAACATTCGCTATTAAGACAGAGTGCGAGGGACTTCAGTCAAACAAGCCCGGGGTGAGTGTGCTGATTCATAATACATTTTTGCAGTTTAGAGGCAGATGCTCTTAAAATAATGTTTGAAGCGATCTGTTTAAGTTTGTAAGAACCAGAGCATCTGCAACTGCATCTACATTGCAGCACATACTACTGCTGTTATTGTATGTCCGAAATTTACTCACCATGAATTTCTTTTCGACACCACTATATCAGGTTATGCAAATCATTTCTGCACTATAAATATTTCTTACTTATGTATTGATTAATTACTTATTTATAATTTTTTTTCTTATTTACTTATTTCTTGTCAAATATTGATAAATTTACCTATTTTAAATTATTTTTTGTTTAATTACTATTTACTCATTACATACTCATTTCTTACTTATTTACCTATTGCTTACTTATTACTGACTGATTACTGACTGTTGTATTGATTACTTACTTCTTCACTTATTTACTTATTAATTTCTGATTAACTTATATTATTTTTAGCTCATTTTTGGCGCATTACTTATTACTTCCGAACTTATCACTTACTTATAGGTTACTGACTCATTACTTACTTATTTCTACTTATTTTCCATGTATGACTTACTCACTTCGTAACTTATTTATGTGCTTACTTACTTGCTTATTACCTCATTAACTTACTTGTTCCTTACTTAGTACTTACTTATTATTACTTATTATCCATTTCTTACTTAATTACTTAAAAGCTGATTACTTACCCATTTACATATTTATTACTTAATTATTCATTGCTTAGACATTTCCTGTTTATCACTTCTTATTTGTTTACTATCACTTACTTATTAATTTGTATTTATTTCCTTACTAACTCATTACTGTATTATTTCTTACTTATTACATCCTTATTTCCCTACTTGCTTATTACTTACTAACTTTTTCCTCACGTATTTCGTTCTTACGTGTATTTCTGTCCAACTTACTCACTTACTTAGTACTTACTTACTCATGACTAAGTAAGTCTTGCTCATTTTTCCCGCATTACTTATTTACATTTCACCTTATAACATACTTGTAATTTACTCATTCATGATTTATTTATTTCTTACTTATGTCTTAAGCATTACTTATTTACTATTTCGTTAGCCTCGTTACTAATTTAGACAGCTCGAAGGTTGTTTACATATAAGGTGTGTGTACTTTAAAACATTAGAATCAACAAACCTGGATGTGAAGGCGCTTCATTTTTTGTTCAAAGTAGATAAACAGCAGACGATTCTATCAAGCATAAGATTTCGGTCTCTGTGCTGTCTCTGCATATAGCCAGAGAATAAAAACAGTAAACTACACGTTTTAAAACCTTAAAAAATGTCAAAATGTATGTGAAAATGTTTAAAATGTCGCCGTTATTTTGAAAAATAAATAGCTAATAAATCAGAGACAAAGCGATGGGTTCAAGACTCATCTATAAGACGGGTTAGTTCCCCCTCATTCAAATAGCAACGAACTCCTTTATCGTAATGGTTCCATATAGAACCATAACAAGTCTTCAGAGTGGAACCAGTTCTATATAACAAGCTCCGTTTGGAAGCACCCTCAAACAGCCATTATTTCTAAGAGTGTATTATCCTTAGGGTTTCACGACAAAATGGCGGATATTTTCCACTTGTACACATCACAATATACTATTTAATGGTGACTCTTGAAACATTATGAAACCCCTTTCAAGTTTTCAACTTCTTATTGACAAAGTTACTAAAATATTAAATTGTCAGTTTGATAGATATCATCCCAAATATAAAGGTGGTAGATTCGCTATGAAGTGACAAAAAAGCCTCGAGATTTTTACCCGTTCTCCCAGTCCACTGACGCTAAAATAAGAATCTGATCTCGACGGAAATGAAAGGATCTCATGATGTATGGATGGATTCCACTCACGCAGAATGTATCAAAAAATTTAAATGCAAAAACGTAAGGAGCAGGAACTACACGACAATATGCTGCAGATGAACTAAAATTTAAACTTGATCGCAGAGATTGGCGTAAAGTCTATATTTAGCCTTTAAACGTTGTAAAGCACAGAGTTGTTAGGTTTGATACACATGTTCAAACGTTTAATGTATGACGTTAATTTTGTTAATTGCATGGGTGTGTAACATCCACAACAGATCTATAATCTCTTTCAGAAATCAGTCCAAAAGCAAACTGATTAAAAACAGATGTAAATGTCTCCCAGGTACTGTTTTGTTGTATATATCGGTCTTCAAAACTGATATATATAGATCCAATACAAAACGGAGTCGATTGGTTGGTGTAGACCAGTGACCAATGACTGACCTGCTCTCGAAGCCTTGTAATAATGATATGGCTGGAGGGGAGGAAAGGGGGGGGGGGGGGGGGGCCCCCCCCCAGTTGCTGTTTAACCCCTGATGTGATGCGCCTTTTGTCAACACTTACTATCTTCGCCACAATTTTTATTGTAAATTGACGGCAGTCTGTATGATGTTACAATATAAAGTGGTCCTGTGTTATGACCGTCAATACAAACAATCTGTGGTGTAAACAGTCTTTCCGTAAGTGATGATCTTTCCGCAGTGTGATTGTATCCACATTTATCGCTCATAACTGTCCACGAAAGGTCGTCATATGTGTTAAATGCCTTAGGTATGACGTTAAATAGCAATCAAGTGCACAGTGCTTGGGTTTATTATAGCTGGTTTATAGTGTTGGGTAAAAACTGCGACATGTAATAGAGGAGATCGTTGAGAAGATAGTTACCCTCATATCATGCTAAAGAAACAGAAGGGATTGTCTTCTTCATTTAGGCCTACAAATATGTTTATATCAATTCTGGATTACTGTGTAACATAGATTGGTAACTGATAAACTCGATGTATCAAAATATTTGTATTGATAATGGATATTATGCTAACATATGGCAGAATGAGGTAATCCTTATATCAATTAACCAATATTCTATACAGAATGGTTTGAAAAAGGTGTGTTTAGAATTCTGGATTAACGTTTAGGAGACAATTTTTATGCTGGAATGTAAATCCATAATTAAAAGAAAACGTGGTAAAAAAAACTGGAGCAGAGCTAATTGTGATCCTGTTTAAATCACATTAAGCCAGGTGCCCGGGAAAATAATTGGTAATGGTTATTATTGTATGTGATAAATCTGTGATATAATATGTGGGTATATTTATCCCACTAAAAATACGTGGAACTGTTACACAGTAAGGTTTGAATACCAAAGATATTGCCCCAGTAAATAGTTGAAAGAATAACCCATGAGACGCGAAGCTCCCAGTCAGTAATTCAAACTTCACTGTGTCATATTCTATCTATATCCACTATATCCACTATCCACTATAAAATCAACATCCACGTCAAATTCCCCGATCATGTGTAATGTCGCAATTGTCAGAATCAGAATGTGTTATCCTTCGATATTCCCACGCCGGAACTAAAAAAAAATGCCCATAATTTGATATAAAATGATAACAAGTTTTTGTTAACTCACTAGATTAAAATTTCTTATATTTTTTCTAACTAGATAAATGCCATTACATTCATCGGTCCGAACTGCTTTTGATTAAAAACCCGCACATTTTTTATACGGTTTTGCTAGAGCACGAGGCTGTTGGCGCTCAACCGTTTAAATCATGACTGTTCTGTTGAATTTAAAGTATCAACTCATTTTCTATATATTTATTAAATCAATTAACCTGGTCAATTTTACTATATCCGTGGCTGGTGCTGTGCAGTCTACGCTGAAGTACTCCATTTAATCTGTCAAACTGGAGTGTGCAGACATCACTCAAAAAAGTACTGTAGTCTGGACTGGGTCAAAGTTCAAAGATTAATAACAAAAAGTGTTATTGCCTTTATGCGAGAAGAAGATCCTGATATTTCCTTGGTATATAATAATAAATAGTTATATATCCATTGCAACGACGAACAAGGCTATTGCGACTGATTTCTACAGGTTATGTTAAAAAATTTTGGGATGATTTTCTTATATTTGGTGTTAACACGATTTTTCGTATTTCATTAATGAAATAAAAAATAGTTTAATTTTAGTAGGGTCTTTATTGTGTTCTTTACAAAACTATTCCGAATCTGAGAACAATGATATGCAATAATGCACAGTAGCAATTAACGAAATGTATTGTCAGATAAACTGAAAATAAATTTAAAAAGAAAATGATGTTCGAGATCCTGTATTGTGCTTTCATTTGTGTCGCCAACAGGGTAATGACGTTTCTAACGCATGGCAAACCGCATGCGCGACCGTAGCATGTTTTGCGGGCTTAAGAGATAACACAATTCAATAGAGTGAACACAAATAAAGAGATAATTTAATAACACAAAACGTTTTGAAAAAGGGGAAATCAGATTTCCTTAGAGCTGATGTCAAAATAGAAGAAAAAAGTAAAATAAAAGTACAAGATCACAGAATGTAGAATCGTCATTTGAATAACATAACCTTAAGTACGACGATAAACCCCAACCAAACAAACAAAATGTGGATGAAAAACTCTGCGGTGTCGTATGACACACACACATGTTATAAAGCGAAAGTAAACAATTCTTCAGTGATACTTTTATATCAACTGGTATGACAAGAGAACTATGCAAAAACACGACATGTAATGATTGATATAAATTTATTCAATTGTCCAACTCAAAATCACAAATGTGAACAAAACAAATTCTACCATTGATTGTTGCTATTGGACTAGCCACAAATTCAAATTAAAACACAAGTTTGTTCTTGAACAGATGAAACTCTAGTTTCAGACTGCAGCTCGAACTTGTTGATATGACTTGAAGGGCAAGCGTAGAGTATCCTTTCATATACACCATAATAGTCTCCCCGCCTGCAATTAAAACAACAACAACTTAATTTCAATAATTCGCGATAATAACTAGCGATGACAGTTCGTGGTACATGTGAGGGTATAGTATATACTACTTGAATAATAACCATGACGGCAGTGTGAATGTCACTCTTTACGATTTTTATGTTTAATTGCCTTTGGAAAGAAAACCTATTATTTTCCCTAATATTTGGAGGCTCCGTAATGCAACGACATGTCTTCTGTGATAATGTTTTAACTTTAGCTCTTAATAGATCTGACTGTCATATAAGCATAATGTTACATTATGCTGCATGGATATACGCTTTGTAGGTGGAGACTGCATACAGCGTTCATTTGGACACAAGCTGAATTAACGCTATGTGGGTATAGACGGCATACAACGTTCATTAGGATATAGGCTGTCGTCGGTATGGTCTTCATGACGTAAAACAGTCTATATATTTCTCGTATACATGCAAAATATGAATCTAATAATTATCTTACCATCATTTCTCCGCTCATCTTAAAACCTCCTTCGGCCTCTGCGGTTACCTCGTCTGCGGCCGCCTCGTCTGCCGCCGCCGCCATAGTCATCGCGATCGTCATATCTGTCATCATATCTGTCGTCATATCTGTCATCATATCGGTCATCATATCTGTCATCATATAAATCGTCATACCTGTCATCATATAAATCGTCATAATAGTCACCACCTCCTCTATTGCGACGACCTCTTAATCGTCTCCCCCTGGCTTGTCTCTTCACTATTTCGTGAAGAGGTTCCTCTGTGAAAGAAAAATAATTAGGATTAGGCAACAATCAGTATATACGGTCGTCAACCACACTTACTAGCATTATTTCCGTTATGTTTTGATGTTTTTGTTTTAGGCCAGTTTGTTCTGGTTGTTTTTATGTTGTGTCTAATTAACTATCGAAGAATATTAATATTCTAGCTACGTACACCACTTTATACATGTGATAGGTTTGCTAGTGAGGAAGTTATTGTTAGTTCATAATGGAAGTTTGATTATAATGGACTGCTTACATACAAAACTGTCACATCAGGCAGCATCTATTAAAGCGGATAGCAGAAGAGTCGAACACGTGACTGCCTGATACGAACTCGCCATCAGGAACCGTAGTCCCCTTCATAACTCAACCAATCGGGTTTTAAGAAATTTAGGAAATTATCGAATGCCAGTTTATAGGGCGTCGAATCTTGGTACTACTTTAAATAGCATTTATATATTTGACCAGTGCCTAACGTCGTACACAGGATGATTTTCCATATATGACCACTTTGTTTGTACGTTGTTTGGTACCACAGTTTACAAATATAGCCCCACCACACTGTCCCTCACGGTAGTGACCGAATATTTTCTGACTGACATTCAGGAATTCAACATTAACATGATGAGCGTTACACTGGAACAAACTCATCTCAGTTAGATCGGAGATCGGAGATTCTGTCTATTTTGTACAAAGTATCTCAAATACTTACCAGCAGCTTTCTCGATGGAAGCTGATTCTACTGTTTCGTAACAGATGCAAAACAGGACAATCCCTGCTAGAAGGGCAAGTGCCACCTTCATGATGAGAACTTCTCTGTAAGGATATAAACATGTTCGTGTGAGTATATTGTCGGTAATAGTCATACCAATTAACAAAATGTGTAATTTAATACAATACATGTATATAGGCCATTCTTTCTGATTATTGCGTGATGCCGACATTGTGTGAATATGTTTAAAACAACTTGCTTTAAAATACTTTCCTATCCATAGTGTTGCGATCTGTGTTATTATTATATTTAGCATACGTCCCATATCACTTTCAGGTCTCATGGCCATATTCACCGTGAGCCAAGGGCTATCCACTGTTTAGTGCTTATATGTATACGTAGATTTAGTAATACAAAGAGACACCTACTATAGGGCTAATTTCTTGAGACATTTCGTAGTTAACCACATTGTTGTACTTTGTCAACTGACT
>JAVFBX010220942.1:0-11379 GCA_034783855.1 Mopalia kennerleyi | reverse complement strand
TGAAGTCAAAGTTGAGTGTGTTTTCTGAAGCATATGTTGAGTATTTTGAAAACTGTTCAGTATTTTTTTAACAATCTTACTGTCATTAAACCTGGTTAATTTAAAGAATTTTTACTATTTTTTTATGTTTTTAAAGTCCATAGCAATAAGTAATTTGGTCAGTTTTCATTATATGCCATACTTAATTTTTTGACTATGCTAGGATAAATGATTAAATACTTTACAAACTTTTGTAAAAAAAACCCACATATACATGCACAAATAGCATTATACTCATATTATACTTTTGATAAAAGATTTTCCCATATAAAAGTTTTTGCAGTTTTGTATTTTTATAGTCCTTATGCTTAGGTCAGAGTGGTGTGCTCACTGCTCAGTGCTACATCTATTTATCTCTTCTCTCTGGGTTTTTGACAAATGTGGTTTAAACAGCTAAGAAAAATGTTAAAATTTTGATTGATTGCAAATTTCAAAAGCACTGATTTGAAAATTGGATATCATCATTCGTTTTGTTGTACATGTATCATAATTTTTGTGAAAAAACTGAATTAATGTCCCGTGAATTGACCAGAGGATTTCCGACTCTTTCTGGAGTTATAATTTTATGTGCAATTGAAGACTGTACTTTGTCACCCTTGACAAACTGCCAGTGAAACACTTCTAATCATGGTCTTGGTTCAGTGGTATGCGCGTGGGACTACTGATCCTCCTTTAATGTACCGCTGGCAGGTTCGAGCCCCTCTATATGGACCTCATATATATTAGGAATCACATGAGGTGACTTAAATGGTGGGCATGGCTTTTACATGTACATGGCTTCCCCCTCATTTTCCGTCATATTAAATGAACGCAGAGCGACCGAGAAGAGGGCAATCAACATAGTTTAAGTGAAATACCTTTAAGTGTGATATTTAACGCCAAACAAACTAATCCATCTATTTTCTAGTTGTACAGGTATATGCCCTTGGTGCCTGAAATTCTTACTGTGTGATTTGCTCACCTAGAGATTTTCCATCGTAATTAGGCAAGGAACAGTGTGAAGTGGACAAAATGTTGCCAATCGTCATATAAGTGAGTACGACCCTCTGGTTAAGGGCTGTTTGTTTGAAGAGTAACAATGCTGTCCATACATTATGGAAACGTTTCACATCTTGGTTGTCCTAGTGTCAATTATTGTTGGAATACACCGTCGTCATGTAAGTGAAATATCCTTAAGCACGGCGTAAAACACCAATCAATCAATCAATCAATCAAACCATTGAGTACGACATTAAACAGACCAAAAAATAATCAAATGTGTGATAGTTGTAGTGTCAGTCTTAACTATCTTCACCTGCATCATGTTACTGTTATCATTTGTTAGCGATGGGAGGTAACTCTTATCAGCATCTGACTGGGAGGATGCTGAGCATACACAGTGTGTTTATCTCTGTGATAATAGTTAATATCCTGATTGACAGACAGAAATGCAGGAATGAGTTTTTTTCCTTTTGTGAATTAATTGCACCTTTTGGAATGAGAATCTTAGTTTTAAAGAGTTCCACATATTATAAAAATATTTTATAATTTTGCAAATACAAAGGCATAAGATTCACTCCACTCTCATCCACTCCAAAGAACACTTAACACTATTCACCCTAAAGAAGAAAAAAAAACATGCTAATAAACAGAGAAAATGTGAAAAAGCAAGAAATGACCAAAGATTTTTATCACATTTTTTTTTTAAATCTTCGAAAAGACAAATTAAAAAAATAAATGGAAATCAAAAATTTAAAAAATGTGACAAAAGAATTTTCTTTTCATCAAGATAAACATGTAAAATATAGAACTAATATACTCAACTAGCTTGTCATCAGAAACTCAAAGAACCGACATTATGAGATATATTCAAAACCATAATATTTTCATTTAAGTAAATAAATTACTTTGTGGAATTTGTCAGGAATTTTTCAATACAATTTTTTTTCTTCTTATATTTATGGAAATTCACAAATGAAGCCTTGGGACATCAATGAAATTACACTGGAAATGCATGATGAATTCAAATGCACACACACTTTATATTCATAAATAAAGTTCTGCAGGAGTTTTGTCCCCTAGGTCTATTTGAAGGTCACTGGCATGCTATCAACTTGCGATTGGAAGCATATAGGATAGCCTTAATTATCTGTGAAACTGATGGAAAAGGAGAAGAAAAAAAACTTAGTAATTACAAAAATCAGGAAGACTGGCCCCTTATTTTGTGCAAACTTGAATAAAACTTGTTGAGCAGTGACATGAACTATTTAATGACTTTGTTGCAAACACATGCAGCCTGAGGGTAGTATTGTATTTCAGTTCCTGGCATGTAAAAAGTTTTCCACCTGCTTTCGGCATTTTTTGATGACTCATAATGTTGAGTCAATTACAACACCATTTTCTTTCCATTGACACAATTTTTTTTTCTTTACCATCTCATTGTTACTCATCAGTGTCATCACTAATCACTGCTTGCACACCAAGAAAGTGAAAATTAACTTTTAATTTGACCTTTTCACATTTATTAAGTTTTAGTGTTATATATTTTTAAATTTGAGGAATGTGTTTTAGAAATATTTCAAGTTACAAAATAAGCATTAGCACACATACTAATGTTTAACTTTTCTATAAAGAATTGTATTAGAAATAAAGGTATGGAATTTTAATTTTATGCAAATTTATTTTGGCCATTCGTTAATATTATCGTAACTCTTTTTGGAAAATATTTAAATCTACAAATTGAGTAAAGGAGAAAATTTGTTTTGCTTTAATGATGTTTGTTAGAATGTAGATATGAAATTTTAATTTTACACAAATTTCTTTTGGCAGAAATAACGTAATAGGATAAAAATGTTATCATTTCCGGAAACTTTACAAAATTAGCAAAACCCAGAATTGATGCTTTGATATAAACAATGAGGGTATGAAATTTTAATTCTTTCCAAATTTCCTTTGGTATTTATAAAGTATTGTTACAAGAATTTTAATAATTTTGGAATGTATTTCAAAACTACATTTATTATTTGTTATTTGATTAGTAAAACAAGAATTTTTGTTTCACATTATAAAGATTAAAGATGTTTTTTTAGCATGTTTATTACAATGCAGGTATGATTCATGTATGATAAGTTGCGAAGTTGTATTCTGACATGTCCCAATTGTTCAGAAGATTTCCTTAGTATATTATCCTGGTATTTGCTGGCTCATCTCAGGCTATCTTTTGGCACATACAAATCAGATACATGGCAGAGAATAAAATGTGGACGTGCTGATCAAATTAAATGCAGAAATGTCTGAGAAGAAGATGGCTGACATCTGTGGACTTGAAGTTCAGGATTCTGGAACAGTTTTATTAGGTTTTGAAGAGGATGAAACAATTTTTTTCTGATGCAGCAGTTCGTTATGGGATGGGAAGTTCGAGGGAGTGGAGGGGGCTGTTGGTCATTAAACGCAAGAACAGATTTTGGGTAAAAAATGGGTGGGTAGGATTTTCTGGATGCACAGGCTAACAAAAGATTTCTCGATTTTTCTGTAATTAAGTATTGAACGGATAATTTGGAGGTGGATATTAAGAATGATGGGGTTATTGAGTTATTTTTTGGAGGACATATGCTCAAATTATCCTCATGGTTAAACGATGTTATAATCACAACATTATTTCAATGAATTATTTCTCTGGATACTGTAATAAAAATAACAAGATAGGAATTTGAACATCTGTTCTCGGATGTTTTCTATTGCGAAACCTGTTTCTGATTTTGAGTGGTGATGCCATTACAAGATCCTTAGACTCAAGGAGGAGACAGGTAAACACTTTGAATTGTTTATATTTTTTATGAATCATATTTGCCCGGAGTTCTGTGAATATTTATATAAAAAAAAAGTTGGCAAGGGTTGAGGATATCTGATTGCAGGTACCATGTCTTCTGTAATGACGGTTTTATTGGTACACCTAAGGTCACGAGTATACCAGATAGATTACATCTTAAGGGAGAGATTCGAAGCACTTGTTTTCTCGGGTCATTTAAGTGTTTCAGATGTACCAGTAGAAGGTCTGTTTGCAGCCTAACACTCAAGATCAGACAAAAACGCCCGAAGCTGATAAATTCTTAAGGATTGTACTCTTTGTATAGTTTAAGGATCAACCAAACTCTGAAGTAAGCAAAAACAAAAAATAATATGGAAGCTCTTGGGCACCACTTTGTCAGTTTTCCTCGGAACATTTTGCACCTTTGGCGAGAGGTGATAAACGAAGAGTCAATCCTGACATTTAAACATAGATAATGTTGAGACTTATCACCCAGGCCGAACCAGCAGTGTTTGTTAGACTTTATATTGAAAGATTTGGCTTCAGCTTCTTGCTTCTAGCTACATTTATATTTATGTAACTGTATTCCCAAGGGATACCTAGTGAAGGCAGTTTAAGATGGACTGAAGATACTCCTATTATACATGGTGTACATGTAGTAATTCTCTTGAAAGTTTAGATTTGCAAATTTGGATTTGGTTTTCTTTGCTACAACCTTTGGATTAATCAAATTATAAGGAATTTTCTTCTGTGTTAGCCAGAGATGGGAGGTTGTTACTTTTCAAGTTTAAGGATTTTGCTTCTTTTTTACTTATTGTCGGAGTATCATACAACTTTCTCTTTTGGATTGTGTTCCTCTGATGCTATGAAATGAGTATGTACCACACTTGTATTTATTTACAGGAACTTTATATTTAAGGAATTTAATATTGTGTCAAATAGACCTTTAAGAGGAAAGTGTTTGTCAAATAAGTTCAACAGTTTCACCCCGGAAGAAGAGTTTTACCGTAGAATCGGAGAATACTTTGAGTGCTCTTAACAATCATATGGTGATGCAGCTTTGGTTTTGTACAAACTGTTGCAACTTGCAAGAACTGCATTCTACAGTTAATTTGCCGAAATACATATACATGATAACATAGCTGAATCATATGAAACATGCCACCTGATGTGTACAGGCATTCAAAATAATGGACTCTTAAAAAGTGTTGAAATAAGCAGAATGTGAGGTGATTAGATAAAAAAATGTGATATTACTAGGACAGTTATGCTGAATTCTCGTCCGCGAGTTGCGTAATATCCTGTCAAATTTGTAAGCGCTGTAATGTATTAATTTTTGAGGTGTGAAGACATTTCTATTAGCCGTGTCGCGACAGTGGAGAGATGCTCACAAAGTGGATTAAAGTGTGAAGGATTTTTTGTTTTTTTCTCAGATCAGTTGTTGATGGGATTTTTTTTGAAAATGAGTTAGGGGGAAAAGTGCTAAACATTCTTCCATTTAGGATTACCAATAATTACTGCCATCTAATGGATGATGTGACAGATTCTTAAGGACTGTTAACGTGCCCTTCTGGCAGTGCCCCATTGGGGAAGGGGTTTGGGGGAGGGGAATACCGAGAAAGAACACAGCCAAGTCAGGTCATTCTTTAAGGCCATTCACGTCCTGGCATCAGCTGGGAATACCCTATTAGGGCAAAAACCCATCAATTCTACAATTCCATTATCCTCCCCCTTCCCCCGTATCATCCCAGCTTGCCTCAGGAAATCCTTTGTTCTACAGGCCTTAAACCTGTTGTTTCAAGTTGCACGTGCTGCATCGACCATGCATGCATGCATGTGCAGCGCATTCTTATGAATGATGAATCCCGGATTCCATTGACCCAGCAACCTTTATATTACTGTGAAGCAATCTTCAAACATTGCACTGGATTGTCACATGCTTGCCAAAAATATTTTTTTCCTTGTGAATGCATCACTTGAAATCGTGTATTATTTTGAATATCAGCACTTTAAAATGTCATCAGATTTTTCAATTGACAGCAGCAGTGAAGTGGGAATATTTTAATGTTAACCGTGGAAAACTGGCATCTTTTACCAGGTGGAAAAAAGGCTTTAAAAAATATTGACAGAAACGTTAGCTAGAATTACCATGTTCCATCGTGCTGCTCTGTTAGCAAGACTTCAAGTGCGACTAAAAAATGCCAGTCGTAAAAACAAAGAAGAGAAAGAGGTAAGGGTTTTGTTTTTTTTAAATTTGTTTGTTTATTTGTATTTTCAAATCACACACGGTTTCAGAATGTCAGAATCAATCGGTTTATTTTGTTTGTTTCAATTCTAAATATAGAGTTATAAATGACTGATTTCTGTGAAGAACCTGTCATATATAGGCTTCATGGACAGAAACTATATAAGATTACCATAAGCCAATCAGATTCGTTGGGCTCATCTACTTTATAAAATTGGCCAATGAGATTCTTCTACTGATATACCAATGACTTGCGAGAATTTCATGGGAATTAAAATATCTTAGAGGACCTACACACAAGATATTCTTGAGGATTAAGAAATAAACACCAAGAATATACGTTTTTAAGGTTTTTTTTGTTTTTTTCCAAAATCCCATTTTTTGTAATAAAAAAAAACTATATATAAGCTTATAGATTTTGAATGAATGAAGAGAAAAATATTTGATGGTCTCCACTGTGATTGGAACCTGAGACCTTTGAGTTACAGACCCAACATAATAATAATGATAAAACCATATAAGATGATGAAGCATTCTTCCCCAATGTTAGTTCAAGGTGCTTACCATCATTTCAACTTGATATGTATAGCTTACATGCAGGTCATATATCCTCCGTTTTTTATCCCGTTGGGAAAACCTTTGGAACTTTTCATTATCCTGGCCAGATAACTCACCTTATCGTTGAACATCAAACATTTCACAACCTGTTTTCTTCAGATTAGGATTTTTATGGGAGTATTCTGTTGTTTTATTATCAATGTCTGCTTTGCATGCATTCCTTGCATGGCTGACATTAAAATGAGAATTGCTCTCTCTGCACAGTGGTGTTTCTGCTGTACTTTACATGCATAGCACATCCTCTGTGATGGAGAGTTAAACAGTAAAACATACAGGATTTTATATTTGATTATTTCTTAATTTTTATTCAAAATAATAGCACCGATTTCTGAGTACTGTACCGGTAAAAAATAACCTTTGGACAGAGAATTAGAAAAAAAAATTGAAATCAAAATCAAAATCTACTATATGTTGTGATCAAACAATTTGTTTTTGATATGTTTATTAGAACATTTTGTGGACTTAACATGCTTTCATATTTGTGAACTGGGCTGGGGATCTTGAGCCTGGTTTCACGACTTGACCAGATAGCTATCATTATCTGTGAACTTCAAACATTCCAAAACGTGTCTTCTTCAGATTAGATTTTTTACCGCAGTATTCCGTTGTTTTATTATCAACGGCTGCTTCGGGTTACCCGTAAGATCTCTCAGTTATTCCTCACATGTCAGACATTAAATTGGCTAGAGAGTAAAAGTGCTCTCTGTACAGACATATAACCCCTGTATTTTACAATGATAACAGAACCTCTACGCTTGTGGCAGGTAATCATTTTCCTACGCTATTTATTAATTTGAGATATTTGTTGGTGGGGGAATGAATCGTGAAGCTGCCCCCGAGCAAATGGTATTTTTCTTCACAGTTTAAATGCTGTTTAAATAAAAACTGTTGAACCTCCAGATATATAAAGACCCAGTCGTTTACTCTGAATGTTATTTTTTTTATTTGATCTCTTAATTATTACTTGACAAGTTTTCTTATATACGTTGTTTTTCAAGTGCGTAGGAAATTTGTTTGATGGCAATGGCTGATAGTTCTGTCCAGCTTTCTCATCAAACTATGTACTGTGTTCGATGTAGAATAATAGTTTTGCATGAAACGAGAGTTTAAAATAAAATATATAACTTACAGAAATCTGTTTTATTTTCTGTTTTGTTTGGACTCGTTTGACTGTGATCTTAATATTACACTTCTTGACTAGATAATTCTCATCATCTTCCATAAAAATACTCTTTAAACTGTCAAACAACTCTCCACAAACTTATTCAAAATAATATTGATTATCTCTGTACCATAATAAAGCAGGGATCAAAATTCACACTGGTCCACAGCTTAGAGAGCAGTCGAAAGAATAGTAATTTTCACATGGTACTGGTCCATGGGATCAGTCATTTTTCAGACTTTTTAGTTCTGCTAATATTGATGTTAGCACAGAAGACCAGTCAAATATATTGCGGGCATGAAACTGCTATAAGACATACTGTTAGTTTTAAAGGTTCTGTGAATTCATGAATTTGCGATGGTGTGTTTATATAGGGTTCAGGGATTAGAACCAGATAACCTTGCATAAAAGATACACTTTGATGTAAGTCTAAGGTCAAGGTCATCAAAGAGTTGGATGTAAGTCAACGGTCAAGGTCATCATCAAGGAGTTGAAGGTCACGGTAAATGCAGATTGAACTACATGTATTTGGTGTTGATCTTTTGACTACACTTCATCTTTTTTTTTTGTTTATCTTTTGGACATTCATGTTATTTTTACTCACTACATTGTTGTATTAATCATAAGCCATTATTGAAAGAAGAGGAGTATATATTTAATTAAAAATGTTTGTATGAATTCTAATGACTTTCCTCAGGACTTGAAGCCACAGCTGTAAACACTTGTACTTTACGAACGAGACCAAACTAATTAAACAAGTGAACAGTGCTATTTTCATCATTGACCGTTTGGCAGGGTGTCATTTTTTATCTGTTTTTATTTCTTTTTTTATTTCATGGCTCGTACAAATCTGGTAACTGTATCATTTATTTTTTTCAAATTAAAATGATTTTGAATTTTTTATTGATCATACTCCAACATTAGCTGGTGTAGCCCGTTTGGATAGTTTCCCTTATAACGGCAACTTGGCTAATTGTTTGCGAACAAATCTGTCGTCACCACAGTTTAAGAAAAAAACTAAAACCAGCCTATGTGAATAAAAAATGAGGTGCATTTTTCAGTGCAATACATAAGTCCACTACCATTCTAATCGGAGCGGAAAATTAATATTTTTTGCAATTTCTGAAACTAGATCAATACTTGGACCCCGTAAACAATTATATTATTTAATCAAACTGAACCTTTCAAGAGTGAACGAAAGCCGCATATTAACTTTCAATGCAATCCACTTTAGTTTACAAAGAAAGAATGCATTACAGATGGACAGACAGGGGTAAAGCAAAAGCATCCTGCCATATCTCCGGTAGCAGACTTAAAATAAATAAACAATGATAGTTTTAGGAAAAGATTATTCTCTGAACATTATTGTGATAACTGACTATTTGTCTGTTTAATATAATATTTTTTTGTAGAGTACTGTTTATGTATTTTTATGTAATATTATACGCTCTAAAAATGTTTTGTCTATTTGGTACATTTATAGCCACAGAAAGGGGTCACGAAGAGCAGCCTCAGTGTTGCAATTTGATTAGGCTTCTTTGTTTTACTTTGTTTTGGCTACCTATATTTACAAAAATGAAGTGTTTGGGTCACTAATAGCTGGGTGTTTTGACTGGCAAATGCCCAATTCACTTAAGTCTGAATGCCCATCTTTGAGTTCAAAGAAATTTCTAGAGGCTTTGCAAAGTGTTATACGTCATGTCTGATTGTCAAAGAAAAGAGTATCTGAATCTGTTTGTATGTATTCTGTTGGTGGTCCCTTTTCTTGTGGAGAGACATAATTATCAAAGTTGTACTTTTCTTTTACTATTTAGCACATGCAGTAAAGCTATATATACCTAAAATTTATGATTCAAGGTTTATAAGCAAAAAAGATTGCATCCTGCGTATGCTGTCTTATAAGTGAAAACCTGGGCTGATTCACAGTTTTCCTGTGAATTGTGCGTCTTTCTGTGTTAACAAATCTGGAGATAGTTAAGACGCATCTTCATTACCACCATATGTCAGCCATTCAGAAGAAATGAGCCTCCCATTAAAGAGAGCTCTCCTGTGTATAGGTACCTTAACTTGTCTAAAATTTGTCAGATCTGAAAGTTATACATACATTATATTCTACTGTTTTTTACCTGACAACTCTTTGGCATCAGGGATAGAAATGTGGTTCAAATCACCAAATGCACATTAACCTTAACCTACATATAGTGTGTCAGTTTTTAGACAAATCAAGTGAAAATGTTGTTACTGTATCTACTGGAATCTTGTAAATCACAATAGTGATCAGTTTGCTTCACTTTTTAAGTAACTGGGTGTCAATTTTTTTTATATTTTCCCTATCTCCTACATATTGAAGTTTCTTGAAACAGGGTGTTCAAATGATGTATTTGTTTAATTCAGGGTGTTAAAAGGACAGGTGGACATCTATGTGCCCAGTTCTGGAAAACCATCAGACCGTGGGTCGCATAAAATCCTACATCTGGTGAGAAATTGAAAAAAAAAATTATGTTTTATTTTATTTCGTTTTTTTTATTATAATTTTTTTTTAAAATCCATTTAAATATTGATGTCAAACCGAAAACAAAATGAATTTATCGCATAAAAGTTAATCCTATAGTAGGCCTACATGATGTTAAAGATTTTTCTGAACCATAATCGCCGTATGTAGAATCTGGTGAGAAATTGTTAACCTGAAAATTAGTGATCGCAAGAAATTTTACATTTTTTCCAGGGGTGGCTCTGCCTAAATCCTTGCATGAACCTCGTTGAAATTCAGTGTTTCTGATTCTCCATATGTTCAATTGGGGTTTTACGCCGTATTGAAGGATATTTCACTGACATGACGACATGCCAATTGGTCTTAAGGGAAACCACTCTAGACCTCATCCACTGGTAACATACAAATATGACAAGAAAATCTGAAGACAAACAGATGTCAAGATAAGATTAGCTTGGTATTGCCCCTTAGCTATGAGAGCACCAAGGCAACAGGAAGCTCCCTGCTGCTTAGTCCTCCAATCTTCAGGGGCTGGTTGCTCAAAGCACTATTAGATTTAATCCTCTATTAGATGACGTCCCACCATGTTGAAGGTCTATCTCTCACCTGGTATTAGCAATTTATGGTCTGCAAGACAACCTATTGATTTGAACAAAGTAAGTCTTTGAGATTGAAGGGTGGCGTTAGACCCAATTCATACAAACAAACAAAACAAACAATTGTTTACACTGCTCTGAAGTGAACTGGTATAAATCAAGCAAAATCTGGAATGAACAAATAAGTCTAATAGAATATATAATGTATTGCTTGGTGCATACAAATAAATTTCATATAGTTGTATTTAGTGGCATTAAGAAGTTTGATGTAAATAACTAAATATGACATGGAAAAACTTGGCATGATACTACGGTTTTATCTCACTACAAAAATGGAGACAAAAATAGGGGTTTGATTTTTAGTTGAACTGAAAACAAAAATTGCCACAAATGCCTATGTTGAAATGCTCACAAAACCACTTTTCAAAATGTATCCTCGTT
>JAVFBX010220931.1:0-11379 GCA_034783855.1 Mopalia kennerleyi | reverse complement strand
AATGGGGTAGTTTTTGGTCTAGCTGTTTCGCCCCCCCCCCCCCCGACTGGCGCTAATGAGTTCGATACGGAAAAGCTAGAGGTGTTCAGGAAAGGTGAATTTACGGACGAATTGGTATTTGATATGCTAAATAGTCCATTACCTCAAAACAAAATACGTTCTTCTATATCTCGGCCTAAATGTAACAAAGCTCCAGATATTCATGACTCTCTGACTGAATTTCTCAAATGTGGTATTGATGTAATGATGAAATAGAATTTAAGATTGTTTAATTATGTATTTGAATTACGGGAGTTTACAGAGGTGTGGTGCATTGGCATCACCATGCCTCTCAACAAGGCTGGCGATAGACATGAGCCTGGAATCCATAGATTAGCTACGTTATATGTAATGCGGGAAAAACGATCCCACATTTCTGATAAAGAAGGCTTTGTACGTTATCAGTAGTGCGGGATGAAGCCTGGCCACACCTGTGAAAGATGGTTTTGTGTGTTAGGTATTCGATTAAAGGCTTATCAGTAGTGCGCAGTCGATTGGACTCCGGACACCTGTGAAAGAAGGCGGTCAGAACCTGGCCCCCTCTGCGAAAGACGGCTTTTGTGTGTGTACAGTGTGGTGTTGGTTCGAACATGGCCGCGACTGGTTGATAAAGAGGCCATGTACGTTATTTAGTACTAAGGAGCGGATGAGAGCACGGCATCTACGTGACGTCACCGGTGGTACGTGATGGCTGTGGTTCTGTGCGTTCACTCCGTACCCTAGAAAGGGGACGCAACGCTTATATACTACTACGGAGAATGAGTGTCTTGAGTCGCCGCTTTGAAAAGAATTGATCGAATTAATTATATTGCTGACGCTGGCGGTGTATTACGCTCGTATAACCAGCGATCGACTAACAGCCGTAGGCCATACCTTCATGCTGGTTCAAAAGGCAGTCTTTGTTAGGTAAGGGGCCTAATGCATAAAACGACGTTTTTCCAATCAGATGCCAGTGATGCGCGGTGTCAGGCTAGAGCTCCACACAAGATTTCATTGGATGATCGGGTCACGTGAGCTAGTGGACAAAGAAAATGGATACAACAACAAGTGGCACCTGTAACCAAGCAAACAATCAAAGCCGAAAGCCGGTAGACAGATCGACTATCATTGGCTGGTGTTATCCAGCTGCCTACGGGAGCCCTCTGGCTGCCTTATCTCACAAACTCTGGCTTTTGAACCAGCGTGAGGGTATGGCTTACGACTGTTAGTCGATCGCTGGGCATACGAGAGTAACGGGGTATGGACAATGTCAATGGCCGAGCCGGATGGCAAGCCATGATATGCAATGACTTTGAGGTTGCAAAATTACGCAATGACGTTAATATGTCGAGTAAACGTGTCTCCTACCGACCTAAAGGGAACGTTACAACAACGACATAGATCAAGTTATCTCTCTTGAAAATGCCAGTACAAGTGGCGCTTTGCTGTGGCCACCCGGGCATTTTGGTATAACATAACAAAGGCTTGTTACGTATAATGCAGCTTTTACGTAGTGTGGTCGAGGTGTCACTTTTTAGTACGAAGAGTTATCTCCCTTGAACATGCAAGTACATATGGTGCTGCCCTGTGGAAATCCAGGCATTTGAACTAGCATTTGCTATGAAACAAGGGTGGTGACTTAGCTCGTCGTGGGAGGCGGATGGGTCACAGCGCACGTTGACAAAAGGTACGGTTGACCCTAGGGCTGTCATGGGGTGGTGAAGATGTCTTCCTGTGATGCTTTGCGCTTCTGAGATCACAGCCATGACAGGAGGAGTAATCTCCCCTTATGACGGGCAGGGTTGACCCTAGGGCTGTCACGGAGTGGTGTTGGAGACTTCCCGCGACGCTTTGGACGTGTCTCGCGAGCGTGGACGAAATGTGACGAGAGTTGGCCTGGGGTGGTATAGGGTGACAGTCATGACAGGAGTAGTGGTCTCCCTTTATGACTCAGGCAGTCGTTAACGCCTAGGGCTCTCATGGGGTGGTGTGGGTGTCTTCCCGTGATGCTTTGCGCGTCTCTCGCCAGAGTGGACGAGATGTGACGAGAGTGGACACGGGATGGTGTGAGGTCCCAACCTTGGCAGGAGGCTAGACAGAGAAACCGTCAGCGACGACCGCCGTGTGAGATGGATCGATCAGAGACGGCCTGGGTGTTAGATGAGGACGTGGCCGGGAAGTTGCATGTGACCGCACCACACCGCACCGGGCAGCAGCGGCGGCAGCAGCGTGACGCCACAGTGGCTTCGTCATGGCTTCGTTGTACATGCGCACGTACCAGCACGCCACGACGTACTGCTGCGGCGTCGTGGCGGCGTTCTGCGGAAGAATACGTAGGTAAACAGTCTTGAGCATTTCACCAGCCCATGTCTTTCAAGGCCTTCAGTCGTAAGTCTACAGCCGAACAACAAAGATGTCTTTTATATGCGATACTTGTGAGCGTCACTTTTCTAGAAATAACGATTGGATGCGTCATAAATTAATCAAGCATCTGGAAAAAAAAACTAAGAAGAAAATGATTAAGATAGTCATCAAGATGATGCTATTGTTGGAAAAGCAAACGGAGAAGAAGATCTTTTGTCTGACCCATCGGTAGAGTCGCATTCGAACGGGAGCAGCGATGCTTAAAGCGGCGATAGTGACCATGATGACGCTCTCTCCACTGAGGTCTGGGATGACATAGTCAGCAGCGTTCTCGACAGCTTTAAAGATAACATTATCGAAGAAGCAGGCGGTGAAATGGACAAAACGACCATGCAAAAAGCATACGAAACCGTCATACCCGACATTCATTAAGTCGATCCGAATGGAATATCTTTGCCTGAATACGCGTTGCCTCTAGATGAAACCGGATCCTATACACGGAGAAGTCATGAAAACAAAACGTTGTTTGGAAGACATGTTCGAGATTTCATCGGGGGGGGAGGGGGGGGGGGGGGAGCCTAAAGTAATGCTGTACGGATGAGGAAGGAGCTATTCGACCAAGTGTTACCTTCGGAACACTCCATGCTGAGGACCGACGAAGAAGAAAAGTAAATCTCAGCGAATCGGAGCATGCAGTGGGATTCACTCGGATCAACGGATCAAGGGTATCAGTTGTTCTCGTGTTCTTTGTCATTACCTACTTCACTCCCGTCCAGCCCGTCGTAACCCGTCGTGACCGTGGCGGCGTCGTGACGCCTCAAAACGACGCCGCCACGACCCCGCAGCAGTACGTCGTGGCGTCGTGACGTGCGGGCACATACGCATGTACAACAGCGCTATGACGAAGTCACTGCGGCGTGACAGTCGCAGAACGCCGCAACGACGCGCAGAACGCTGCAATGACGCCACAACGACGCCGGAACAGTACGGAATGGCTTCGTGGCGTGTTGGCGCATGCGCATATACTACAGCGTCACAACGCCATGACGAAGTCACTGCGATGCGGTCACATGCGACTCCCCGGTAACATCCCCATCTCACACCCCGGTCAACGCTGATGGATCTATCTCACCCCGCAGTTGTCGCTGATGGGCCCACTGTCTAGCCTCATGTCATGGTTGGCACCTCACACCTCTCCGTGTCCACTCTCGTCACATCTCGTCCACGCACAAAGCCTCACGGGAAGCCACCCACGACATCCCTAGTGCGCTGTGACCCATCTGCTTCCCACGACGCTCCTTTTCATGACATAGCACATACCAGTCCAAATAACCTACATGTCCCTACAGCGGCGCGAAAATCATCACGGGAAGACACCCATCCACTTCATGACAGCCGCAGGCTCAACCTTGCCCGAGACATAAGTGAGATCACTCTTCCTGTCATGGCTGTGACCTCACACCACTCCATGTCAACTCTAGTCACATCTAGTCCAATGTCGCGAGAGACTTGCAAATCATCACGGGAAGACACCTTCAACGCCCCATGACAGCCATAGGGTCAACCGTGCCTTTTTTCTTCGTGCGCTGTGACCCATCTGCTTCCCACGACATGCTGTCCCAACCCTATTTTCATAGCACATGATAGCTCAAATGCCCGGATGTCCACAGCGCAGCACCATCTGCACTTACATGTGCAAGGGAGATAGCTCTCCGTATTTAAACGTGTCACCTCGATCGCTTTCAAAACCACACTACGTAAAAGCTACATGATACGAAACAAGCCTTCGTTGTGTCAGGAGGGAGATAACTCGATCGATATCGTTGTTGTAACGTTCCCTTAAGGACGGTAGGAGACACGTTTATTCGACATATTGAAGTCATGGCGCAATTTTCAACTTCAAAGTCATTGCATAACATGGCTTGCCATCTGGCTCGATCATTGACATTGTCCATACCCCGCCAGATCAGCAATATAATTAATTCAGTCAATTGTTTGTAAACCGGCGACTCAGGACACTCATTTTCCGTACTAGTATATAAGACTGCATCCCCTTTCTCTAGAGCACGGCGTGAACGCTCAGAACCCCGGCCATCGCGTACCACCGGTGACGTCACGTAGAGAGCGCTACTCTCACCCGCTCCTAAGCCCTAAATGTAGTACATGGCCTCTTTATCAAATAGTCACGGTCAGGTTTGAACCAACACCACACTTTACACACACAAAAGCCGACAAATCAGATTTCTTTCAAAGCGGAGTCCAGGTTCGAACCGCCTTCTTTCACAGGTGTCCGGAGTCCAATCGACTGCACACTACTGATAGCGCACAAAAAATAATACATAATAAGGTTAAAGGAGAAGGCCACCCAACAAACATATTCTATACATAAGAAAAACTTTTTGTGTGCAATGCAATAGATTTATTTCCATTTTCATAACCTGATTGTAACTCTGGTTATCATCAATTAAAGAGGATCACAAGCACCAGTTGAGTCATCAATTCCTGTGTTGCTAAGTTTTCCTGCACTCTGGCTGGTCAGCCAATTTGGAACTAGCATATGATAGATCAGTGAAGTCTGCAGTACACAGTATTGGATTATTCAAGTGGTTTCGGCGTTCCTCTTTAATGGATGATAACTAGAGTTATGATCGGGTTAGGAACATCAGAAAGTTTGTGTTGCATTTGACAGAAAATGTTTTACTTATGTAGAAAACACGGTTTTTGGGTGGTCCTGCCCTTAAAGTCCCCAACACACCTAAAACACAAAGCCGTCTTCCACAGGTGTGGCCAGGCTCGATCCCGCACTACTGATAACGCACAAAGCTTTCTTTATCAGTAATGTGGGATCAAAACGCTATTCGCCACTTCACTACGGAGAATACCGGGCGCTACATGAGGTAACTACGGACAAGGGAAGACTTATAACATATAGTCCGAAATGAGCCAATATCATAGAATTACTTACTTCTTATTGATTGGTATGGATCTGTCCGAATTCTAGAGTCAACTCCTCTATATATCAACCAGGAAAAAAAAACATATGAAGGAACATAAATTTACTAAAATAATAATTTCATTATTTATATGGATAACATCTTCTTAGATTGAACAGATTGTAGTTCCGAACAGTCCCGTCTGGGAATCGGACCCACGACCCTCAGAGTCAGATATCGAATCGTCAGCAGTATATACTGGCCACGTTGCATCGACGAAAAAAAGATGTTAGAATCGTATTTTTACATGATGAGCTATACAAACTGGCCTGCCTCTGGAATGGAATGTCTTCGGTATAGTGACTATGAATACGATTTGCACTTAATCATGAATATACCTATGTAATAATGAAAGTTATCTGAACTCAAAATTGAATCGCAAAGAGAAATGCTCCAAAATATTTTCATAATTCGAACGACATATCCTTAAGAACACTCAACCTATTTGTGGACACTGAAATAAGCACCAAAGAAATGCTACTATTCAAGAACTGCTAGTCATAATGTACTTGAAACAACAAGAGAAAAAAAAACTTGTGTCATTAACTGAGAAAAAAAAACTGAAGAAAAATGTGACATTTAGGCCACATGTCGCTCCAAGTTTTCTTGAAGTTATTTGATGTCAAAATCTTACCTACAATAACATTCTATAATAAAGTACTCCAAACATAATGGCAATGTGGGTGATGTGGCCAATTTCCCCTTGTGTTATGCATTAGTCAAATGCATAAAATATTGGTTAGAATTAATTTCGTATGAGAAAAGCAGATACCCAAAGAAAGAATACTGTATGTTGGTACACCTGGACTCACGAAGTCAACAGAATTGGACACTTTCCAAGTCTGAACTGATTCTAGTTGCGATGAAAATCCGTCCAGGACTTCACCTCACTACTCTTCATGTTAGTCATTGAATTGTCATTATAAACCGGACTTGCACGGACAGTTGTATTATATTAAGGTCTTGCTGGACCCCTTGGTCGATTTTCAGAACACCTGCTGTATTTAGTCTATTATACAAAAGTGTATAAATCTGAACCATACATATGCATCTATTTTTAGAAAGCTTAAATACTCAGGCTTGCATATTGATGAATGTTGTGAAACTCTAATTATTATTTCTTAAAATATTGCAAAATTAGTAAATGTCTACAGGAAAAAAGACTGAATTTTTCAAGTTTTATTTCTCGAAGTGCAATAACGACAAGACTCAATAGATTAGTTGAACTAGCAGAATAGTCCTTTAACTGGTAAACAGTGCCCCATTTTAAAAATGTTTTTGATTAGATCGACCACAGTTTATTTTGTTGTCCATCCTACCTTGAAAAGTCTTATAAAAATGTATATTATTCAACTTTCAGAAAACATTTTAAAAAATCAAGGATGAACTTATACAAAGTGAGACATAGTTTACTAAATCACATCGTGCTCTTTACAATGCTACAAATGTGAAGTCTCTACCATGAATAGTTTTCTAGAAATGCGCCATGGAAAATGTAGTGTCGATTTAAAACTGAAGTGCCAGAAATAGGCGATTACAGTTTTGCGACTTGAATACTTGATCATGGGGAAGCTAAATTATAGGCTTAAATTGAACTGTTTGTAAATAGAATTTCGATTTATGTTTTTCACCGACATATAGTTTGAATACCTAACTTTTAATCTAAGCGATAAAAAAAAAATTGGTTCATTTTGAGCCCAAGGGGTCCAGCAAGACCTTAATTATGTACTTTACAGGTTACCACAGTTCATTCCTTATACAGCTGTTATACCATAGTTTTCAGGTGACGATCACACCAATTCACCAATGGTCAGAACTGTTTGCTTTTCAATGTAGATAGTGAAAGATGGTATAGGACTCTCCCAGAAGACATCTGGTCAGCTGTAGATGCTAATACGTATCTTATATAGACTACACAGTATATACAGATACAAGGTGCAGCAGTACCAAAACTCTAGAAATAAGGTCTGCCTCTGGATACTAAATAACGTTGAATGCACATGACCTAATTACCGCAAAAGACATTCTGAAGCCAGTGTGGTACTGCTCAGAAATGATTGATTTTGACATTAAAATGAACGTCTAGTGGTCATTTAATGTGTCGGTCTAACCTAAAAGTGTTCGAGGAAGAAAACGAGATGGTTTAATCAGGGTGAGGCCATGCAATTTTTATATATTGAAAGAAATTGAAAGATTCTAGCGGTTAGGAAGCTTTATGTAGCATAGCTATATAGGTCAGCTGAATAGTATAAAAATCGAGTGGGGAACCAGTGGAACTGGTAATACTTTACGTTCAACATAATGGTGCCGTTATTGACGTAAAAGGTACGTTTTAACTTCTGTATTAGCCGATGCATATACTGTCCAGACACGTGATTAATACGGATATATATATTTATCATATACCTATCATGAGTCTCGCCACACAGATACAGGGGCATCGTATATTTATCCGTATCAGATGGTTCATATACGTACGGTCTAAAAAGGGACTTCTTTTCAATGTTTACATTCTATATTACAGCGCCCCCTAACGTGACAGGGGAAATCCTTCGACCTTGCATAACAGATCAACACTTGGCAGCCGGACAATTTGTTCCATTTATGTATTGTTTCTTGGATTAAAATCAATATACATTATTCTAACACAAAATAAAGCCGCGGGCTGGTGTTTGGAATTGAACTATATTTTCTAGAATGTCTATCTGGGGTATGTAATTTAATAGAACAAATTCACGTGTTCGGCCAGCTCGTCACTGGGTTTCCCTCTGCGCAGTTATATGATTCTGACGTAAACAAACTTGCGTTCTTCTTTAAATTTCATTTTCAAACAGTAACTTGAGCTGATACATCGTCACGTATCACGCACTGTACATATAATCTCTCTATATACGCACCTCTTATCACCTAGTACAATTCCAGAAAGAGGGTAATGTGCGACAAGAAGCACTCGCGGCGTACAATAGGGCTAGCGGAAACAGTGAGGTAGGGCCATACACTTTTTATATACTGGAAAATTGAGTGCAGAAATAGTGTAGCTTTCGCTTAAATCTATAAATGTATTTTCAGACTGTAGGGTATGGTCGAATTATTTCTTTCACAACTACGCTGACCTACGTCATCGGGTGACTATAGCGTCATGTCGTATGCCCTCAGCGTGGACTTCGTGGCTTTCAGTAATAAATATCTTTTAAAAAAAAATATATCTGAGTTTGGATACTTTCGATTTGGTTTAACGCACAAGGTGTACTTACGGTTTGATGAACACAGGGATAGCCAATTTGTCCATATCCTTGGGGGGACTTAAGAAATAATATCGGTGTGGTTGGCATACTTTCTGTAAATAAATCGGAGTTTTGTAAGCCTGGTAGTGACCCGTGACGTTCAAACCTAGGGCTAGTAATGTGGGTACAATGAGGAACAAGTTAATAATAGTAAAGGATAAATCGGTGCATGCTTTAGTTTGTCCCCACTTCGACCCAAAATTACTCCCGACCACTTTTCTAGCAATGGCTCTAGGAACAGCGTTCTATTGACTGTATATACATGTCAACGAGGAACGTATTCGCATCTAGGGTCTGTGACGCCAACTTTAATAAACAAGCTGTGACCGAGCCAGGTAAGACAAACTATCCAGTGGATTTTCTGTCTCCAGTAATTTGATTTCAGTGATGATGTGTGCCCAGTTACGTTAAGGACTTACCGCTAGTCTGTAGCAAAACAAAAATGCGACCCTTATCTTTTCGTAACTTTTGCGGTTACTTTTGAAGGATGATTATATTAACAACACATGTATTTAGAAAGAGAAGGAATTTAATATTCTAAATATAATGTTATGTAATGATTCGTGTTTTTAATAATGGCATTAATACACAAAAACGTCAAATAAAAGGTCACTTAGCCTTTGTATTGAGTACACAGCGCTTTCTTTATAATATGGAGCTCACTGTCAGTTCTGTGCATTAAGCTACATTTCCTTTAGTACGGATCCGGTCCGGCTCCGGTCCGGTTGCGGATACGGAAAAAATCCCTTTCATAGAATTTTAGTAAGAGTGTTTCCATATGTGCGGGTGCGGATACGGTTCTCTATGCGGCGTCCGGTACGGTTTTTTTCGAAACGGACCATGTCGCGATCGGTACGGAAACACATGCGGAACCGTATCCGTATCAATGTTTTTTCTTCTTCTACGAACTTTGACAATGCCGGTGCCATGTTGAAAAGAGAGCCCTTACCGCATATAAGGATACACAACCTGCCGTGTCACGGTGTGCCATGTCTGCTCCCGGACCGGAGCCGGACCGGAGCCGTACTAAAGGAAATGCAGCTTAAGGATAGTCTAGTGTAGGCATACAAGTATAACACATGTTGAACAATGAAGCGCTGAACCGTCTGGCAAACATGAAGTTCCGTGTTCACAATTATGATTTTACATGGAATAAAAATACTAAGCCACTTTTATGATAAAATAATAAAACTTTGTTATATTTGATTTAATACAAAATGAATGCAAAGTAGAAGAGACAGTACAGTATTACAGAACTTGATAACAAATTATAGATACAATGGAATCATCATACAATATATTCAGACTACTGCTTGTGTAAATTAGGTCAGATCGTTATAAATTATGTCAGATCATTATAAGCTAGGTCAAAACATTATAAATTATGTCAGAACATTATTAATTATACATAGAGTTACATTGCAGAGTTCCCATTGTTTCTTAGTCAACAGACACACTTGACCAGCCTTTCAAATCTAAACATTGTTTCCTTTTAAAATGACATTATTTCATATTTACAGACACCGATACAACATTAATAGGAAACATTGTTTAATAATTGATACTAGCATTGTTTAAAGCTGTGTCATAGTTAAAAGTGACATTTTTATAGAATCTTTAACAGAACAGACTACAAAACTATCACACATTTATAAAATAATGGGTACAGTTAATATTTTAAAATCCTGTTCAGAGGAAAATCTGCTTGCAGGATTAAAAATATTAAATTCCGCTGCAAACACTTGAGTTATGTTTAGGCCTACCATTTCTTGGATCACATTTGCTGTTAAGTTTATACAGTATAAGTACACAGAGAGCATACTGTCCTCAGCGGATGATCTTTTGGATGGTACATTTCCCAAACGCGAGAATAATGAGCCTAGAGCTTATCTTTACCACTTATCCTAGCCATGATATAGATTAATGTCCTGTTATTCAAGCATGCATAAGTGTGACACAGTTTCATACTAAAGTATAACAATGCTGTTTTTTTTAAAGTCACAGTATAGAAACAACATGGTATGTGGACATTAAATATCAATTATGGATTATGTAAGAATTGTCAGCTTTCATAAGTCCCTAATCCAATAGCTTGTGTGAATTTGTTCGAAGATATCTCATATAGATCATTGAAATAATCATCAAACCAATCTGAAAGACAAAAATATTAACAAAAAATCAATAAAACTAGATGTATAATATCAAACTTCTATCACACCTCTCATTTTATAAATACAGGTAATTGCATGTTTAAACTATAAAAGTTTAAAGTAAAAAAAGATTCAACTAGAAATATGTGAAGACATTACAGCCCAAAAAAATATGTAAGTTCTATGAAATAAAAGAATGTATTTTGTATTTCTCAATACGTTTCCAAAATTAGTATATTTCATGTATTATAATGACAGTTTTGAAATTGAATAGTGAAAGTATCTAGTGTTATATAATTTCTACTAGTTATATAATTGTCTCACTATCATTTCGTATTATCTACAGGTTAATAGGGGTTTTGTGTGATACATTTATATACAACTGACAGTTACCTGTACCAGCCTGAAAAAGCTGGCATGGTGTCATTTAAGTTTATACTGCATACAGTAAAAGGTATTGAGGCTGTGTATCTGGTGTATCCATGTGTATAATCAGAAGTCCATTAACTAGAAGTGTGAAACGCCGTATTCAGTAGTGTAGACGGCATTGTATCCCTCGCTCATGTTATA
>JAVFBX010220920.1:0-11379 GCA_034783855.1 Mopalia kennerleyi | reverse complement strand
GAACATTCGCACACTGGGATGTAATGTGTGTTTACCCCTTTTGGAATTGAAAATATCACAAAACCACAAGTTTGTTTACGGAATGAAAGGCGATCTCTTTTGGTGTCTCAAACCGCAGACAGTTTTTCATTCACCCCCTTATCAACCATGTAATTCACGTCTTTGGTGGCGTGAATTCAATTATACTTGTTTTTTTCCCCTAACTGACATTGAGTATTAATAGAGGAGAAGTTAATGCTCGTTATTATATATTCACATTCTGTTTATGTCAAATATTTATATGTTTTTGCGGACCTTTAAAACAGTCAAAATAATCGTGAAGGAGGGAGACAAATGAGCTACTTGTATCTATCACCATAGTAATGCACATGCGCATTGACAACTGTCAAGCTCACCAGTTTTCCGAATGCTTTACGGAAACGGAAGAATGAGAACAGTAGAGTACCTGATTTAATGTGGATTGGGCCAGGATAAGACAGAGCTTCATATCCCTGTATATTGTAATCCCAGGTCTCAGTATGAACTTTGATTGGTGTTTAACGTCGTACCCAAGGATATTTCATTTATATGACGACTTCACATTATCCCTTTAATACTTAAATGTGGTGGAAAACCAGGAGGACCCCTTGCTTTCCCTACCCAAAGACACATCATGTTACACACTGATAAATGTGAGGGAGACAGATAGGCTGGAATCCGTCAGCGGTACATCAAATAAAGATTAGTAGGCAGACTGTTATAGTGCTTACCGACCGTGGTTAGGACAACAGACGAGAAGGCAACAAAAAGCTTCCTACAACAGCCCCCTGGGGCACTGATCAGCCCTGGGGTTAGAGTATACATAGTGATTCTTACCTTGGCGGACAACGAGATCATACGAATCCGAGGCAAATACTCTGAAGGAATCCTGAGGTGACATGGAAACTTCCTTTGTTTGTACTAGTATACAGTTAACCTGCAAACAAGAAAATCACAAATTATCAAAAATTTCTCTGAACTTAGACATTAATTTGTTATCAGGTTTGGTATACCACAATGTCATGATCCAAAGTTTCCATGGCAAAAATTAACAAAGTAAGAAGTGTCCTTTAGTAATATGTAGAGTAAACTTACAACGCCAATAAAAGATACACATGGATACATGGTGATTCAATATTTCGGTTTATTTTAAAACCATTGTCAAGAATGAACTGAAATATTGAATCACCATGTATCCATGTGTATCTTTTATTGGAGTTGTTAGTTTACTCTACTTTGTGAAACTCATCAGTGGGAATAATGCTATAAGCAGACTATTTTATCTATGCTTTTATGGTGAGTTAAACATAATCTGCAATTCAATGCAAGATAGTTCACTCGCAATGTACTTAATGTAGAGAAACCACTTTAGATTCGACAGAAGCTTTCGGATTTGACATTTGACGCACGAGGAAAACGACAAGGCTCTTGAAAAGGTCCTTCAAATACCAATTAACACACCCTATCCAGATATTTATTTATTTATTGTAAAATTTGCAACACATTTGTAATTAAAGTATTAGCTCTAGCTTGATTTATGAACCTTATACCTCATTCAATTCTGAAAAATGATGATAAAGAATTTCCCATTTAGTTTTAAAATTTTCAAATTCGCAACGCTGAGTGATAATATTAAACACACAGATGGTTAGAAATTCCATTGGTTCGTTCAGATTGAAATAACATTTGAAATACTTTGCGTAACAAGCACTGTCATTTCTAATAAAAATGTAACTGCATTAAGCAATAATTTGTTGAGTATGATGTAGTATTAGTGTCATATTTATTAGAAATATTTTTTTAATTTAATACTCGAGTTACAAAAATTTCAAGGTGTCTGGCAGAGTACTTTTCTTTACCACACAGACTCGAGTATCCAGCTGGAAGTCGCCCGTTTTCGATAGAACATCCTGTTCTATTGAAATAGCTGTATTGCAATATAACAAATTGGGTAGGTCCGACAAGAACAGACAACTGCCAGGTGTGTAGAAGTATGTGTGCTTTACAACCATACTCATAATTATGTCTTTAACTTGTGGAAAGAGCCGCTAATCGGTAGCGCTCGTTAATCTTCTGTCGGTGCCATGGAGATATTTCTGTTGCTGTTTTTTTTTCCCAAAATGTGTTTTTTTGAATTATATATTGAATCTATAGCCTCTTTTCCTCTTATAACCTCAGCTTAAATTATTTTAGTGCCTGGCACAAAAATAGTTTAAACCGTGGGAATTTATATTTATGCGGTGTTTTTTTTAGAGTATCCTGTTTGTAATTCTTGCTTCGCTGAATCACCGTTTATCTATCCCATTTGTTATAATATCACCAGGCTACTATAAAAAAAGAATCAAAAGAGCAGAAAATAATGAAATCTCTCTTATTGACAGAACACATAAAATGACAGGCTTTTGACAAATGACAAAATCTCCGCTAAAATTTCATTCATTATGGGTAAATAATTGCTAACTGTTGACCTTCATGTTTTGAGTGTGTACAAGACTTAATTATCTCCCTTGGAAAATAACTGATTTTTTGCTTGCCGTAACGAAGTGAAGGAAAGGTATTGTTGAGAGAGGGAATAGGCGTCGGTGTCCGGTTAATGTTTTTTCATATCCTAGGCATACCTTTCAAGTTAAGCTATTCTGTTTAGCTCACTGGTACACGAGTCAAGATTTTTTGTTCAGGTCATTTTGTTGGCCTCAAGTTTATTGAGTTAAGGTTTTCTGTTTAGCAAATGCTAATCATATCCTAGGCATACCTTTCAAGAATGGATTTCTGTCTAAATATCTATGTTGCGATTTTCTGTAGTAATCTAAAGACTCTTTTGCTGTGTCATTAAGATATGCATTTCTGTTCCCGGAGTGTGTGTAACATGTATGATCTATGCGCGGTTATTATGTTTCTGTCAGGGTTTTTTTTTTGTTTTTTTTGGTTTTTTGGTTTTTTATACTCCTGTTACCTTTGATTATGTATGTTTAATAACAGGCCATATAACAAGATATGATGTTGATATTCCAGTCCATAAGTCATTGTGATAAAGTCATGGCGTAAATCATTCCCTGAATGGACACGCCAATAATTTAATTAAGAAGAAGAAGATACCTTTCAAGTGAAGCTTTTCTGTTTAGCTCTCTGGTACACAAGTTTAAGGTTTTTGTTGAGGTCATTTTGCTGGGCTCCAGTTTATTGAAAATATTATAGTTTTATTCAGGTTAAGCTTTTTTGTTCAATAGATTACAGTCCACTGTTTAGAATAAGGTTTTATGTTCAGCTTAGGTTTTCAGTTATTGGTTGATATTTCTTAGCTTTCAGGTACATGTCATGCTCTGTTTTTTTGTTGAGGGCATTTGACTGGATGTGTTGTATAGCCTAGGTTGTCAGTTACTTTTTACATTAAAAGTTTTGATATTTTAATACTTCACTAGTACACAAGTTAAGGTTATTTGTTGAACGGATTTTGTTGGGCTCAAGTTTGTTGAAAACATAAAAGTCTAGGTTATCCATAACTTTTACACATAGTAAATGTTGATATTTTGTAAACTTAACTTCTTGGATTTTTTTTTTCTTTCAGATACAATTTTGTTCTCAAATCTAAATTAAGATGTAATTACACATTTTCCATTGAATGTTTGTAAATTAAAAGTAAACTTTTTTAGTATAATTGAACGCTTCTTGAAGTTAATTTTTTTTTCAGATACAATTTTTCTAAAAATATTCATTCTCAGTCTCATTTTAATTCTTTTTAATTATACTTTCTGAAAGACGATTCTCATTTTTTGTTATTTTAACTTTTTTTAATTACATTTTAATTAAATTTTTTAAATTACATTTTAATTATTTTCGAAGTTAATTTTTTACTTGAAATTTTTTTAATTGTTTTTATAAATTAAATTTGAATGAGTTTTATAACTAATTTTTTAATAAAATTTTTTTAAATTATTGTTTTTAAAATAAAATTTTCGTATTTTGTTTTTTTCTTTTTTCATATATGCCCAGAAGACTAATCAAAGACAACAGAACACAGTAAAATAAAATAATAATATGCATGTAATACAATAAACAAACAAAAATACAAATACAAACTTATTGTAGCTAACTTTTTTTGTTATTTATTTTTATCTGAAAATATGAATATCTTGCTTCATTCACATTCAACAGCAACTGGTTGGTAAACCAGCTGATCAGTGGTCTAAAATACACACACTACCGTAAATAACCTACACGTTGGTTTACCAGCACTAATATCTCACATTTCACGACTAAGAGTTGGTTAAAAGTACCATAAAAGTTCTAACAGTTTAATCATTTAGCAGAAACTAACTAAACAACATAAAACATTCATTACAATAAAACTAATTTTTATCTTTCTGCTTATTACATAATTCTAATCACAATTTGTTTGACTGTTGTTTCTTTTGCTTTAATGTGGTAATTTCTTTTCTTTGTAAATTTAAAATAATGAAAAGATTTTGAACTGATTTCATTCATAATACTTTGTTTCTTAATATAAGACTGGGAATTCCTTTTCTGATAAATATTCAGTTCAACTACACCCCATGGCTAAGTGCAGCGAGTCTTGTTGTCATGATGTCTTTTTGATTGTAGAACAATAATTTTGTCGAAACAGCTAAACATCGACATTTTAAGGTTGTGTCAGTGTTTACTGTTGGATGGCAGTACCGTTTGTCAGTTAAACATCTGCCAACCAACCAACCAGCCAATCAATCTAACGGCTGTTTTCAACTGAATGTCTGGCTCGGCAAGCTGGCGGAGTTCTTGTTTTACCATGACGTTATGCTCACCGTATAGACGCTGGGCGAAAAGAAAATAATATATATACTCGGTCACAAAAGATACCTCACACTCATAATTTCTAAATATTTTCTTGAAACTTAATACAAGAGATATTATTATTATTATTAGAGCTAAATGCGTTGTCAAAGACGTCATGGCACACAGGAACTCCGACGTGCACAAGCATGCAGTTCGTGTGAGCATACATCCAGGATAAAGCATGTTTCCTTGTGTTCCTAGTCACGTGACCTTACGTGACCCAAATCGTCTTACGTCATTTGCGTAATCGATTTCTCACTGCAACGTCCGCTAGGAATGAATTGTTAAGAGGTCGTGTGACTGCCCAAACCATACGTAATTGCCTGCGCACTGCTCGCCCCCATGCACACCGGCCATACCATGGACCCATTTTAACCCAGTTACACCGACGTCAACGACTTCTCTGGGTATAACGACATCTGAAATGGACTCAGCATGATTGGAAAAGGGGCGTTTTAAGTGACGAATCCACTTCGTTGATAAGAATGTTAGAGTTTGGAGGAGACATGGTGAACGGAACGCCCAGTGTTGTGTGCAGGAAGAAAACTGTTTTGGGGGCGGTAGTGTTATGGTTTGGAATGCCTTTCATGGTACTGCCCGTTCCCGACTGATGGTCGTTCAATGAAACCTAACTGCTGCAGGTTACAGTGATCAAGTGCTCATTCCAGAACTTTTGCCATTCATGGCAGCCAGGTCTGACATTCCAACACGATAATACCAGACCTCATACGGCCAATTTAACGCAAAATGTTCTTAGGAATGCTGGCATCAATGTCATGGAGTGGCCCTCAAGGTCTACCGACCTTAATCCTGGATCATGTATGGGATGTGTTGGGCAGATAACTCCGTCAATTAAGGAACCCTCTACAGAATGTGCAGGAACTTGGTGCCATATTGGTTCAATTATGGCGACACATCCGCCAGGCTGTGTTCAGACGCATCATTCAATCCATGAGGAGACGTTGCGCCGCATTTGTGAACGCCCATGGAGGGCATACGCGCTATTGACATGTTTTCATCAAGTTGTAACTTACCACTTTTACCTTCTTACATTTCCGTGGCATTTCCGATGGAACTGGTTATATTATGAACATGATGTTTATGGTACACCGTCCTTAATGGGTAAAAAATGGAATTTAATCATTATTTAAAACCACTTTTCTTGTATGTTGAACTTATCGACATCCAAACGAATGTGAAGTTTCTATTTTGACTGAGTTATTTGAAAGAATGATCTTTCTACTATTTATAGCTTTACATTAGTGTGTTACATCATATATAATATCCACGGCAGAGATGTATAGATTTGGTCAAACGGCGGAGCCCATCAATCTGATCAAACAAGTATTCAAACCCTGTACACTCGTATATATGTGTACATTCCAGTTGAATGCATATCAGAGATCCATATATTTGTCTAACAAAGTTTACAGACGTAAAGCGAGATTTGTCTCCCTTATATTGAAGAATGCGTCCAAATGAAGTTAAAATTTCCTGTACTAAATACTAAATACTAAAGGAGTCTGGTATAGTACTTCATAAATTTATTGATAACGTCAAACACTGAACCAGTAATACTTATATAATTCATGTCAATTTTGCAAAATGTGTAAATATTGAAAGCCTTTCTCTATGACATTAACAAACTAGCTGAAAAAAGGACGATTGAAGAAGCGCGTGGTGTTGCACAAACCAGACAGCGAGGTATAGAAATAAATTTTGAGACCTCACACAAACGACATACATCACGCATGCAGACGTATTTTGAAAACAGTACACTGAACAGACACTAATTCTACAATTTATGTAAAATGGGCTAAATGTGTAAATATTGAAAACGTTTAATTAAGATTTTAACAAACAAACCGATAAAGAAGGATGAATTACTGACAAAATGGATATTGAAAAACGAGTGGGCTTTTTGAAAAACGAGTTGACAAAAAAGGATCGATAAAGTATTGTATGACAATTAAAACAAATGCAAACGGGATTGTTACGAAACATTTAATACCAAACGGAGGAAACATGTTAACTGAAAAGCACTAATGACCGACAAACGAGGGGTTGTTGAAGGATACTTGTTAGTATAGATGTATAATGGACAAGGAAGGGGTTCTATTTCCTCAACCCAATTCTGTTAGACTGCTCTAGACTATTTTCCCTTGTCTTCTTCTCTGATATATCTCCTAGACTCCCTTTACTTTCAGAAAAGACGTTTCGATCCCCCGCCCCCAAAAATAATCCCTAATGGTCATGCAGTTCTAATTGGCTACCTATATTACATATAGGCGTTACCTGAGCTCCACGAATCGCCTGCTCTCTCACTGGTCACTCGGATCTAAACATTTAAATAAACACATCATAGCAGGGTTAATGGAGTCTGTTGGTATGAACAATATGTATGAACGACAAGGAAGGACAATTTAAAGCAGAGTCCTAATGGACAGGCGAAACATTGAAGGATGTTTGTACTCTCAGATGTACGATTGACAAAGAACGGGGTTACTGTTCTGCGCTTTAATCTAGTCAAACAGGTCTGTCACTTGAGTGAATCGTGACCCAGTTCTTATCAGGTTTTCCCTAAGTTCACAAAACCTCGAATTGGCTTTAATGAATGTATTTTGTCTGATGTTATCATAGCACACGTCAATCCATGATCCTCGGACTTCCTGATGACTAAGCTGCTACGGGGTTCGTTGTACGTCTGTTTTTGCGTCTAGCAAAGAACTGCATGGTTGCCCGCCGACTTTCAGCTGTGAGAAGGCAATACACGTATGGGTTAATTCCACTCCCCACAGCAATAATTGCGGCCCGAACACGCAGCGTGGCATAGTTTGGCGTAAAGCCCACTAAAGCAATCACCAGTGTGGGCATTGCTGTAACCAACAGAGTCAGGATGAGGATGAACTGTGTTTTCACGTGATTCATCTGGCGACTTAGAAAGTTTCTTTGAGCTTGGTTTTTGGTGGATGTCTCAGAATCGCCAACAGTAAGTCTGCGATATCCTTGATGAATCTTGAAAGTTATTAAAGAATAGCAAATTGAAAGTGACACCACGGTTATCAATACCATGTACACAACAAGGGGTTCCAACAATCCGTGGTCGGGAGTTGCAGTCTTCCAAGTTGAAATATCTGTTATGTTGTCGTCCAGAACCACCGGGATTTCCAGTCCGAGCTGGTTTCCTGAAGAATTGGTGTCAGAAGTGTTGTTCGATATATCGAAATTCATGGCAGGTGTTTCCTGCACGAAACTAATAAAACCTATGGTAAGGGCATCTGGAACAGCCAGCATGGCTATCATCAGAGACTTCCTAGACCGTCCGAATGGGTGAAATATCCTCCAGCAGCGGAAAAGAGCGATGACAACCAGTGTTACTTGAGACGTGAAAGACGCGAAGGCGAAAATCCTCATACTGACATGACCGTTAATGATGAACAAGATCGTTCTGAAGTCGTACCCGATGTCGTTCTTGAAACTAAAATAGCCAATGAGTTCTAAGAAAACGTCCCATGGAGCGATGAACATACACACCAGCAAGTCAACAAAAGCCAGATGCAGGTAAGCTATGCTGTTTACACCTTGTTCTTTTAATGAGCGGGCTTTAATACATATTGCCATGACGTTTCCTGGTAGGCCAAATAACACGATAAGTAGGAGAAAAAAGACCCGGATGGCAACAACGTCTGCATTTTCATACTCCATCGGACCTCTATAACGTTCAATGAACACGGACACTGGCGTACAAACTGTAAATAAAAAATAATGCTGTATGAGTTTTGTTGGGCTTGAATTTGAATATTTTACCCACCATAAAATATATCGGAGATTAAAACACTAAGAGTAGATAGTATGGCCGGAAATCCCTGAAGGCTTGTTCTAAACCTTGAAGATAAGCTTTTGTATGGCATATTGTTTACAAAATGGCGATGAAAGTAGAACAGTGATGCAAAATAATTTGAAATTGTATAATTACAATCCGAGTCTGTTAGAAATGAACCTTCTGTAATTCAGAATTTATCCTGTAGGACAGGTTTTGAGGATTTATGTCTGAAGCATGCAAACATGTATCATCTGCCAAACGTTTAGTATTAAATGTGTTGCACATTTCAGAGAGATCTCAATGTGCAATAAGAATAAACTCGGTCCTAAGATAGATCCTTAAGGGACACCACACATTACAGCCAAAACAGAGGCGACAGTGTTTTTGTAGGATGCATACTGCAATTATGAGAAATGCCTCGAAAAATCAATAAATCTCGAGTAGGAAATGTGCAATAAGAATAAACTCGGTCCTAAGATAGATCCCTGAGGGCGCCACATATTACAAGCAAAGGCGATGATACAGTGTTTTGTAGGATACACTTTGACATCTGGATGACAAGTTATTTCTAAAGCATTAATGAGAAATGTCTTGAACACTCAATAAGTCTAGAGTATATAATTTTTTAAAAAACAATCTTACTGAAACAGGGCAGCACTGAAATCGTGACCATATAGGCATATTTTCCGAAACGTTGTGATCTATTACAAAACAAGAAGTGGCTATCCAGAATTTGTATAGTTATGTTACCCCATCTCTAAATGTCGTTTCTGTAATTTTATAGGCTGTAGTAGATTGTAATTTTTTGTTGATTAAATGTTGTCGAAAGTGTCGTTTTTTCCCATTAATTAAGTATCTTATGGCCAAGCACAGACGTCTAAATTTAGTCCAAACGCGCCTCGGTCAACTTAAAGCACATCAATAGTAAAGCATGCAGGACACTGGAATGATTGACAGAATTGAGGATGAATTTTAATAATGTACCAGATGCAGGACTAGGAGCCACCTGTGTTATATTGTTAACACCGTACGGTGTAATTATACCATGGAGGTAAAATGCTGTATCTAATTCTATCGAGCACTATCGTCACATTTCCTTTTAACAATTCCCATTGATCCAACTTCGGGTTTGTTAACGCGCAAAGCAGCGTATTGTTTTAGCTCACATGAGCCGATCTAAATCTGTCCGTCGGCGTCGTTCGTCGTTTGTCGTTCGGCTCCATAAATTTTTCATATTTTTGTCTTCTTCTCAAACTTGGTACAAATGATCAGTAGGGAAAGGGGATTCAGATTTGTTCATATGGACTCTCTGGGCTCCTTATTGGGATCAGGCAGGGTAAAGAAAGATCAAATTATGGGCTTTTCACATTTCCGACTTGTTCTAAAGAACTGCTTGGCCAAATTTGATCAAACTTAGTACAACTGATCAATATGGGAAGGGGGTTCAGGTTTGTTCATATAGATTGTTTGGGCCCCTTATTGGGGTCACACGTGGTCAAGAAATGTTAAATTATAGACTTTTACACATTTTCGACTTTTTCTCAAGAACTACTTGGCCAAACTTGATCAACCTTGGTACAAATGATCAGTAGGGGAAGGTGGTTCAGATTTGTTCAGATGAACCCTTATTGGTGTCACACGGGGTCAAGAAAGGTCAAATTATGGACTTCACATTTTTTACTTCTTCTCATGAACTACTTGGCCAAATTTGATCAGACCTAGTACAACGGATCAATATGGGAAGGGGGTTCATGTTTGTTCATATGGACTGTTTGGGCCCCTTATTGGGGTCACACGTGGTCAAGAAATGTTAAATTATAGACTTTTCACATTTTTGACTTCTTCTCACGAACTACTTGGCCAAATTTGATCAAACTTAGTACAACTGATCAGTAGGGTCACATTATGGTCAATCTTCTTCTCCGAAGGTATAAATGCTAGAACGTACCTGTTTGTATATTTAGACACCTCAATAAATATAGTATATAGATTGTTCAAAGCTAATTGATTGATTGAAAAAAACAGTACTGCCACTGGCAACAGGGGCACTAAGATTTACTCAAATCAGGGAGTTTACTACTATTTGACCTTTTCATGTTTTATCTCTTCCACAAAGCAGTGTTATAACATAAGCATATGTTTGTCCAAACTCCTGTGAGCGCATAAAGGCCTATCGAGCCTCTTCTTAGTTCAAAAGATTTACGTTTCTACTGATGAAGTTTTTCTGCACGAAAGTGTGTAAACCTATTCACTTTCCCACACTTGTACTCAAACTCTTTGTAAACGAATTTTGAAAACCAATAGTTCTGATATAGTTTGGGAAAGCTTTTAGACCTGAAAAAGTCAACCGATATGGTTGACAAAAGCTTATCTTCTTGGATCAGAATGATTGGTCTTCGAGGCTCTTAACCTTTAATTTGTTTATTGTTTATTGATTTTATTCGTACTAACGCTAGTTTGGGTAAAGTGTCATCTTATATCAACATTCTTCACATTTTTATACACATTATTATAATGCGACACACGTTGAGATGTAGAAGATAGATTTCAGTGCGAAATCTTCGATATTTTCCTTGGTATTCCCACATACTAATATACTCTGTCAAAAAAGAAACGCATAGGTGAAATGTCACAAGAAAGTGTTGATTTTTTTAAAAATATCGTTTCTTGTGTACAATGGCCATGGATGATTATGTTTCTCAATGCTTCTG
>JAVFBX010220909.1:0-11380 GCA_034783855.1 Mopalia kennerleyi | reverse complement strand
GGTGATAAACTTGACTTGTCTGACTGAATAACGTCTCTGAGTGATCAAAAGATGGGACTTATGGAACCAGATTCAGATGGAGACAGAAGACACGGGACATTACATCCAATTTAGTCAGGAAATTAAGTGTAAACCATAGACATACTCTTTTATCCGTTACACAAACGGAAAGCATTTAACCTGAAAAACTATTCACAAGTCTGGTTGCAGTGAAAATCGAAAGTGAGTCAAAGGTTAGCGCACAGAAGCATGGGATTCAAGGAGGCGAAAGTTGGCTTCTAAAATAAAGTTGACGACAAATTAAGATTAAGGCATTACTTGACGACTGAAAATACCTTAAAGATTGTACAGTTTGTTTCTATTGTTAAACACTAGTAATATTGATAACATTTTGTTATAAACTAAATATGTTTTTTTTCTTACAATTGACACCTCTTGGTCCCATTTGCTAATACTATTCCAATTCTGTCACATGTATGTGAAATTTGACCAGGATATCTAACAATTCTATGGAGTCCAATAGTCAGCATTAGCATAGTGCGAGGTATTTTACTTTGTCGTTACCCTTTTCCGCCTTTATCGGCATGGAAACTTTTCCGGTGTTACTCTTAAGAACTGTAAGGTACCGCTCTATCTTAACAATCCAATAGCCCCCAGTGATGAGTATAGATCGAGGTATTCTGATATGTTATTAGGCCCGCATACACATCGCTTTATCGGAATGAAATATCTTTCGGTAATACTCATAAAATCTTAATTTTACTTTCAAATCTCTGATGTTGAAACTCTGCCAATATGTAATAGTTTTTTTAATTTTCTTTCTTTTACTCAATAAATGTTTTCAACAGCTGTAGTTTTTATACTTGAACTGACATTTATGAGTATTCTAGAAAGACTTATTTAGTCATGAATAAGAAAGCTGTTGAAGGTGCAATAAACCTTTGTCTTGCTTTGGACATTAACATAGCAAAGTGCCAATTGACTGGAAAATGACTTTTTTGAATTCATTTCTGTCGCGCTTAGCTCTAAATTTGCAATATCTAGAGTCCTTCGTGGACGTTAATGGCGGCATTGAGACTGATGTAGTTGGTGTTTATAGTCTTTGGTCCACTCTCTCTTTCTCTATTTGCATCGTATTTATAAAGCATATTGTATGGACGTGGACAGATTTCTATTTTGAAATAAAATACATCCAGATCCAAAAACCGATTATCATTTCCGGAAAAGCTTTATGATACAGGATTAGTTTGCTTCATGGAGGTTTAGCAAAATACTCGTGACTACATATAGTTTATATCAAACTTGCTTAAACACTGCATGTCGGCATTATAATAATATATTTAAATCTTTTTTTCAGTTTGACAAGAACGACAGGCAAATTCTTGGAGATTCCTCTGCATTTTCAAACTAACGTTTATCATCTAACTTAACCGAATTGATTGACTGAGCAATGGAACGAACATCTTAGAACTGAATGTCGATGGTAGAGCATGGTTGATTACCAATCCAGTAGTCAGCCGTATAATCTCTGCTGACCAACTAGGATTAATTATTCTGACAACACTGAATGACGATTATTGACCTTGACAAGTTGCGACATAATCCTAAAATGTCCCCTTTATGTCCGTTCAGAAGTTTTGATCGAGACACCATTCGACCAGTAAATGTTTATTGCAAAACTCACAGATAGCATTTGTTCTAGTCATTTGATATATAGTCCAATGGCACAGTAAGATGTTACAGCATTAATGTGTCGAAATTGGTGTTTGTGTTGGAAGAGGGGCGATACCGTTGAATTTAATCCAGAAAATATTTTACAGTATTATATCAAATATATAAAAACTGTTGCGTTGGGGTCCGCAAGACATGTCAACAGCCTGAACAGAAGACCGGTCTATAGTAGTTACTGATACTAACAATATTATCAAGGTACTTTGACGGACATATCGTTTTAGGAGAGATTCGTCCAAGTAAGGGATGACTTTAACCTTATCCAGGTCTTGTAAAGAGCAGTTTAGGATTTTCTGGGCAAACACAAATCACTATTAAAGGCACGCTGCTCTTCTAGAGGAACACTTTCCTTATATTATTGACGCATTGGTAACAACATTAGTGGGCGATCTTTGTCAAAAGAAAACCAAAATGAGATTACGAAGCAATAGACGAATGAGTTTGGGATTGTGGTATTGGGTTATGGCAGGCACAATCCATTAGTCGAGAAACTTTCATTTTAACGCTCAGTACACATGTATTGCATTACGCCACCGCCTGTGAAAGGTAGGCTCTAGATAATGCAATCCATCCGGCACATAGGCCTCTTAGCACGTATCAAGACAGACAGGTGTACGGTACATACCACTAATCTTTTAGATCATTGTTGTGGCGGCCCCAGACGATCAGTTTTATTGTTGTATCAGAAATGTGTCGATGTTTCTCGCTCCCAATGTTTACCTTTTAAGTTCGCTGAAACCAGGGCTGTGATGATCGTACTGGTATAAACTTTTTCTTGACGTATTTTGCACATTTGCGTATATAGGAGAATGCACTATGCAATTTTCAAAAGCCTAAAAGAAATAGTAACCAAGATACAGCCCGGGCAAGCTTCTCAGACATCAGAGATAATTTACATAATTTGTGAAGAAATGTGCATATTGTCGTTATTTATTTTTTTACGTTGCACATCTGCGTACATAGAAGAATACACAATGCAAATTTCCAAAGCTCTATTGAAAAAGTAACCAAGATACAGCGCGGACAAGTTAACCGGACATACTGACAAAAAAAGTAAATCCTATATCCCCCCCCCCCCCCTAGAGGCTAGAGGGGTCGAAATAAGCCATCATGAATATCTATCAAGTATAATCTGGATATACAAGATTTAAATCATTGTTTAAACATACATTGTACAAACTCGTATCATTGGAACAGAGCTGGCGGTTGGTAAAGCATTTCCTGTTTCTCACAGAGCTAAAGGGCAACACGAGACATTGATATTTTTATTGTCAAAGCTGTACAGACCCTGCATTATATGGATCATTATTTGTAACCCTCTGATTGTTATTTTCGGTGTTAGCATTATCAGTTTCTCTGTATAGACTTAAAGCAACCGCTGCGGATCCAAAGGCAGCCGAGCGGATCACATAATACAAAAGTGAAATAAGCCTAATAATTCACTGCTGAAAATCAATGAAGTGCAACAAAAATATAACGCCTCTGAATCCTTTTTCAGTAATAAGACATTTTATGTTAACTTAATCCTGATGGCATTAGTTGAAATAAGCTTCCGTATATCAAAATTCAAGTATTTTTAAAATTAAATTTAAGATTGCGCTTTGTTTGTTTAAAAGGCTGTGTGATGCAGCTTTAACTTTTTCATAAATGTACCCAAATACAGTTGCTGTTTGAATACAAATTTGCTGATTTTAAACAAAACTAGCAGCCACCGTAAGATGGAATGTACGTCACGTGATGTCATCTGCAATATTTCACGTAATTCCCTCTACTTCACGTCACGGTAAGCCTGTGTCACAAAACATCAGTGTTCGCTTTAAATTAGACCCGTATAGCAACGGCAAGAACTCTAAATAACTAAAATGCAGTCTGGCAGCATTCTTCAGGAACGCAACAGGCGGTAAATCTACTTAAATTAAATACAAGTTACAGACAGATATCCCTCAGATCTATCAGCGGAAGATATCTGCGCGGAGCTCGGTGATCAAGGCATAACTAACGTTAAACTTTTTACAACTAGAAATGCTGGAGCTATAATAAAACCATATATCGACGTTTATAAAACATTGACAGGCCCACATGGCATTCTTCAACGGCTGTAGTCATTTCATAAAAGAAAAGCGAATCCGAGTGATTAAGTCAGAAAAAACGTTAGTTATATAGAGGCACGCCGCCTTCCGTCTGCCTCACTGAGATGTTCAAGAGTGATCCCACTCCTCCGACAATGTCACGAAGAAAGTCTATGTGTCTGTTGCGACACAGACATTCATAACGTGGCCAGCTGGGGATGAACACTCATCTGCTATTAAACCAAAATCCCCTTCTGCTGTTAACGTAATAACAAAACAACTAAAAACGCTACATCAACGCAAACTGTTATAAAAAAGCAAAACAAACAAAATAATAATAAAAAATCAGACGATCAAACAAAAACTAAAAAAACTTCTGGCCAAGAGGCTCGCCCTTCCAAGGCAACAAGGGACGCTGTTCATACGTTTAAGTTTGAACTGCCAATCAATGTAATTACCGGTGACAGGGTTGGAGCTCTCTCTCCATAACCATCAACAAGCAAGTCCCTTGGATCAGAGCCGGTTGCTCTGGCAAACCGCTTTGATGCCTTGGAAAGGATGGCGGTAGACATCAGGCCTCCTCCCCTACAACGCGCCCACCTACGCATTTTCAAAGGCGGTCTAATGGCAATCACCCTCGGTCAAAAGCCAACAGAACACATAGTGCTTGGGGCTGGATAAAACGAAAAAGTCGACATCGATTTTTATGAATGATTGTAAATATCGCATTGTTATCTAATATAATAATTGTATATCTGACATCAAATAAAACGTTTAATATTTTATTTTAAAAAAAACCCCAAAAAACACACAAAAATGTGTTAACACTTATGTATGTCTCTATTTGGTGTTTACTGCCCAGGGTGCAGTTTTTTAAATATAGAAGCTTAGATAAAAGAATCTGAAACTTTGCGATTTTCAAACTGATTAACCCCATCATTTAGTTTTTGGGTTTCGAGTTAATAAAGCACTTAGAAAGCTATCCTATGACAAACACGGAGTTTCATCCAAGTTACTTCTGTAACGATTATTTTCTTGAAATTTAAATGAATTATGGTTACTGCTGCCATCCATTTGTGTTGATAGTGTTTTAAGTCGGCGATATTTTTTTTTATTAGGGGTTGTTTCGCTCTTTTGTGAGCATAATTTCGCTGGCGTAACGTCTAATTATAGAAGGATTGACGTGACGAAACAAGCAAATGAGTATTTTAATGATCTAGGGCAAGGCCCGATGATGTTCAAAGCTCCTAATTTGTCACTTATTCTAATGCAGGGTTAACACCGTGGAAAATTTAACAATTTGTGATCTTTTTTTAGCACAACGTATGCCCGATGCCCCAGTAATGGCAGAGAAAATTGGAATGGATTTATGCGTAGAAGTAAACTGATTAAGTCCCACGATCACCAGTTGTTTCTTGGAATATCAATGAAGCCAATCTCCGATTAACACCCGGTGTTTAACAATTTGGCAGAATTAGGGAAACGCTAATGAAAAGGCTATTGTTAATGGTTCGGTAGTAAATATAGAATAAAATAAAAGAGAGAGATTGGACAGATTTGAAATGACCCTCTGGTATTTTGCATGAGTTCTCGTGGAACTAATGTCCACCAACGAATAATAAACATCTTGATTAGTGAATTCAAGAATGCTGTCTTATCGGCTTTAATCGCTGCGTGTAATAATCGCCTTCACGTCTTCGTTTCACATATGTGTACCTTCGTCTCCCAATTTCGTACCTTTGTCTTCCTAGTCACCTTGTATCCAAGTTTTCCACATGCAATGGATGGCCCTTATTTTCCACACATGTGGTATACACCTGTTTATCTTAACAAGTTAAATTCAATTTTCGAGACAATGTCCATATTTCATTGAATAAGTTCGTTTCCATGTCATAATGAAATATAGATGTAGCTACATAAAGTGCTATACACAAGTCGCAACCAGTGACCACACAAGAATACGTGTACTATAACAGTGATATAATATGCTCTTAAATCTTACCATATCGAAGTTTCTGATCCTGCTTAATGCGATTTCTCTACACATTAAAGCCTACATTAAGTAGGAATCATATCAGCTATGAGCCATCAAACCTTCAAACACAAATAAGGGATAATATTATTAGGTTAGTGCATCTGGAGTAACGCCTGATTTCGTTGGTGGCCACAAGCAAATATCTTTACAGCAGGGAGGCTTACATCGTTAATATGCGAGAACTGAATCACTACCTCATCTCAGGAACTGCTCAGGCGATGATTGCCATACAAATGTTTTAATACTGATATGCTGTACTAGACATGAATGGCAGGTTCACGTCACAACATTCAGGAGTGGATTACAGATAGACCTTCAACGTGACGTGGCGTCATCAAATCGATGATAAAATTCTATAGCATTTCGAGAAGCCCGCCCCTGGATCGCGATTCACAAAGCGGTCCTAGCACTGGTTGAATGTTACTTTCAACATTGGTCGTCATCGTTTTAACGTTTACGTAAGCTAAGATCGTTTTGTGATTTGGCCCACGGATAGGATGACGCCACCATATTTCTTGTTCAAAGTAAGACGGTCTGTGGCTCGTTAAGCAGCATGGATTATGGACGCTTCTTAAACCAGATCTGTTTAGTCTGACGAATTCTATGTCACGTTATTGGTGGAAAGGTAAGGTAATCCTGCCCGTTCTATAACTGTGGGAATTACATTCTGACGTCACTGTGACAAAAACAAAGCTTCGCCATTTATCATATACTGACTACGCATAGCCGATGAAAAGCTCACGGAATGTAAATGTGGTAGTGCTAATACCTTAACTCAAACATCAAAGACCTTATTTTGTTCAAGGCGTTTTAATTTATTCATTCAGTGATTGGTTGATTGGTGTTTAACGACGTGCCCAAGTGTAATTTGCGTACATACATATAACGGCTATGCACACCGCCAGTAAACTGCTGAGGTGAAATGTCCATTAGACTGCGGAACGGGGCACACCATTTATTGACATCGACTTTTCGCCGATATCGATATTTTTTACAGAATCATTGATATAAAAAATCTTGTTCCCTGTTCCAAGCCGAAAATCATAAATGTTCCCAAACTCTCTACTCACTGGCTAAACAAATACACTGTCAAAATGTTTCTAAAATGTTATTCTAGAAAAGAAGGGTCTAATCAAAAGAACAACATATCAGAAAATATTATAATGCTTCTTCAAATATAACGTTTGCTAGAAAAAGAGTCACATTGGCAGCCAACACTGGCGTTATAAAAAACGATTATAACTACATCAATATTCAAACCTCAGTTTTCAAATTGGCCATTGATGTTAATATACTGTCCACATTATACACCATAAAACACCTTCCTACAAATATTTCAGCAAATGTTACGAGATAAATAATATTGTACATTTTATTGCAACTGCTATCGTAAGAAAATATACGAAACAGGTGCATGTAACCCGATCAAAACAGCCGAAAGTAAAGTATGTGATAGAAAACAATAACAGCAACGTCTCACATATACTAAGTAATTATGTTAGTAAACAAGTGATGTAATTGGAGTGCTGATTCTGTAACTACTGATTCTTCAGCAGTGTAAACGAGTAGAGCGTGTTTTCAGTTCCAGAACCATATGGATATGATATGCATTTACCCACAAACATTACCAGTGACTCCGCGAAAGAACTTAATGTCACACCGACATTCATCAGTGTATAGTAAACCTCTGGTCATGCGCTTGTCTACATAAAGAATATGGGCAATTTTCCGATATTCATCCTGTATTAATTCCTGTGAATTTTCCATTTCTGCAAGACAAGCACACCTGTAGCACGCTGGGACATTGAGACGTCATATCATAGAAATCGTTGCTTGCCTTCTCACACTCTTTATGGAGAAACATGGTTTTGTTGTTAACACCTCTCTTAATTTGATTGAATGTACATGCTGGAAGTCAATCCGCCGGATATACACCAATCTTGCGTTTTAGGTTGAAGAAAAAACCTATATGACATCAAATACGTTCGCGCATGGCATAAAAAACTATACAGTTCGAATGATCCAAGCTGGCCGGAACTTTCATCCCAAGGCCCATAGATGATAGAACCTGTTAAGTCAGTTATCTGTCCGCATACATGTATTTATCTGAAAGATGGAAATATCGATGATGGGTTTGAATTTTAGAATATTTATGATGGCTAAATAGCTCTTAGACTGAACATCAAATATTAAGAGTGGAGTCTACAATAAACATTAGAGTGCTGCTTCAATTGTTCCGAAACTCCTCTTTACAAAAAGTATCACAATTAAGGAACAAAATGTTAAACTTCAATTATTTTCTTTGATTCGTCTTGCTTTATGTTTGAGACTGCTGGATATTTTAACTACAGCTGCATACACTGTCAGCAAGAAAACACTGTTGATATCGCACGTGTATCGCAAAGTGTTTTAAGTTTATAGTAGAAACATTTGAGCAAAAAAGCACAAATGAAATGGCGAATATCATGTAAAAATTTAACACAGGGTTAAAGCCGATCCATCTGTGCTGAATTGCAAGTACCCTCGAAAAGAGAGAACATTCAATTCAAATAAATACATTTAGATGAAGTTGACTGTTGCCGATGTTAAATGCGGGTACTAAGCGTAAACTTTATTAAGGCTTAGGCATCTCTGCCTTTTGCCAACAAAACATGACATAAACATAGTATTAGCGTTCCTCCCACGGAGTCCTGTTCAGTTATGGAAATAAAAAAGCTGCTAAAAAATGTATGAATGTCTAACATGGGTCACTATAAATGAAACAAATTTGTTATTGAACAGTAGGTCAATTTGTTAGAAACTTTTAAACAGAATTGAATTACTAGCAACGGCAATGCATATCGTGTAGTGCCGGTGTAATTATACATATACAAATTGCCGGAGGACAGCACAATTTGTGGTATCAAATGAATTTCACAAAAACACGGTCTTGTTGTATCCTTAATCGTTCAGGTTATATGGTGACGGTTTTAACGAAACGTCAAACAAAAAACAGCTCTTCATCTAGAACAGTCGTTAAAATCTGACTGAAGCGTTAGACATGTGTTATTCCCGTGAATCAAATGTTTGGTATGCTCTTGACCAGTGGCAGTTCTGGGGTTTTTCGTGTTACAAGGTTGGCCATTGATCTGTATAATTGAGATTTGTTCTCGTTAATCTAACATCGATAAAAATACATGTGTATTGCGTAATTAATAGTTCAAGAAAATGGAAGAATCAATTATTATTTGTACTTAGACGTTAAAAGGTTTTATTTGAGGTTTGCTCAACTGTTAAAATTGGGGTTAATATTACACGTCTCCCTGTTTGGTTTGAACAACTTACTAAATGTGAAATATGAGCAGTAGGCTCTCCGCGAACAAAATTCATCTTTTTTTGTCTGAAAAAAGCGATATGGCAGAGTTCCAAATTGAACCACGCTCTTTTACAGTTACTGGACTATTTGTACACTCATTAAGCCTTCTTTTATGGAAACTTATCTTGATTGACGCGGCATTTCCTGCACCAGACAGATCATTGTTATTGACCAACTCTCAGAGGTATATCATGTTACAGAAGTCACATCTAACTAATCCCGAGAATCAGTGGACCACTGATTCTTCAAAGTACTCTCTTTTACTCCTGAACTGATGACACAGACATGTCTACCAATAAGTCCAATACCACAGAGAGGACTTGGATGATCACTTAAACAAGGTGATGTGTTAAATATAAATGACTGTCTTTTACATTATGGAACGTAATGTATAAGGGTATAACACTTGAATCAATTAATGTAGAAAAATCAAGAACCTGAAATGAGTGATTTTCTACACTAATATACATGTACGAGTTACTCTCTGGCTCGATGTTGTAACTCCTTTTCTCACACTAAGCGTTTTCTTTTTGGCTTCGTGCTATGCACTGCAAGATGTCTATATGTTTTACAGAAGAATCAGACTATTATCAGCACGAGTACCGTAGAACAGCTGAAATACTGGCACGTAATATTGCAACACTGAACATTCTACTATGTGTATGACAACGTCCTATCGCCCTGACAAATAAGGCGATATTATGATTTTCGCCGGTTCTTTACAACACGAATGGTGATGGAAAGTGAGTGGGTCAACAACATAACAATTATATTATTGAAATCCTAGTTGTGAATAATGTACGCGGGAAAACAGGGTTTTCGTGACTTCCAAAAGATTTGTACATCCCCTTAACAAATTAATCTTAAGGTTGTGCGGAGACTAAGTTTCTGAGGGGGTTAGGTAAATATAACAATGCTACACTTCTGTTTTGTTGAAGAATTTAACATATTGCGTGGCATTTAATAAATACCAGGGATAGTAAAAAGTCAACAGATTACAAGAGTTACATGGAACTCGGAGGTCTGTGCTTTGCAAGTCCATCCTTTGTCACGTTCTGCTTGCGTTACCAAATAATAAACAAATGCCAATGTCAATATAGCGGCTAGTAAGCATCTATTTTTGTCCAGCACAAAAGATTGTACCGGACATTTAATGTTTTATTCTGTTTTGCACAGATCAATAAGTGTGGCATCAAACATTTGTTTAGAGAAATTCTTAGAGCGTTGATTTTGGTTATTGTGTTGAATCACGTATGATCCGTGGCATTTGGGAGTTGTTGTGCTCATATTCACGACGAATCATTATTTGGAACATTGTCTAATTAATACCAAACGCAGACCGTTTTCTCACCAACAAAAAAGCAACATTGCATTTGACCCGATGTCGATGACTTTGGTGGATTAACTGAGCTTTCTCGCCCTTTTACTTGCAACTGCATTGGACTAAAAGTTGCTTTGCTTGCTTGCTGCATTTTTTCAGTAGATTGATTAGAAACGAGGGGAGTTTTCTAGAAGAGCTGGGCGCTAGAGTCTAACATTTTTACAAAGTTATGGTTGAGGCAAATTCCCCAGTTTATATGTGGTCAGTGGGCACGATTGTTGTTACACACATTTCAATGTCAACAAAACCAAAACTATGAAAATCAGAGATTTGTCTATTCTCCTTTCTAGATGAGGCAGAAACAAAAATGGTAGTTTTGACAAGACTTTATAGCCACTAGGGACTGAACAACGCTGTCTTGTTCAGTGATGTGAAATCCCGTTCGGCTTAAATCTCGCTCGTCAGACAGCCTGCTTTTATAGTTCAACGAGTTATCAAACTGAAAGGCACCTATTACGCATTTAAATGCATACAGAGTAATTGTTACCAGCGCTGGGCGATTAAAGAAGCAATAGACAATTGAGCTGCAGTCTGATTTACCTGGGACTACTCAGTCCCAGGATTTACGTACATGTTATGGCACATCCTGTCAAGAACCCCCCCCCCGCCCAAATGGCTCTGAAGAATTATTAAGCAAGCCCACAAAGGACTACCCCATAAGAATTTAGAGCGCGTGGATAAATGCAATGTATGTTGACATGCTGCTGATGTAGTACATAAACATTTCTATAATTCGCGTGGAACTAATTTTCGCTGTTTTCGCGGTTACAAATTTTGCGCGAAATATAATTCCCGCGAACAGACGTATA
>JAVFBX010220898.1:0-11380 GCA_034783855.1 Mopalia kennerleyi | reverse complement strand
AGTCATAGAAACTTGGTGGACTGAATCTTTCCGTTTCCAATGTGACCATCAAGTCATAGAAACTTGATGGACTGAATTTTTCCGTTTCCAATGCAACCTTCATAAAGTCATAGAAACTTGGTGGACTGAATCTTTCCGTTTCCAATGTGACCATCAAGTCATAGAAACTTGATGGACTGAATTTTTCCGTTTCCAATGCAACCTTCATAAAGTCATAGAAACTTGGTGGACTGAATCTTTCCGTTTCCAATGTGACCATCAAGTCATAGAAACTTGATGGACTGAATCTTTCCATTTCTAATGTGACCTTCGTCAAGTCCTAGAAACTTGACCAATTGAATCGTTGAAGTAAGTAATAATGAAGTTATGGCTGATAAGTAACTGGCAGTGTCTTCTGGTTAGTTAATGCCTATCAAATATGACATTTTACTGAGTGTAGGTCTTCATGGAGTTTGGAGACTTTGTTGCTTGGTTTCTTAGAGGATTCCTCCGAGAAAGACAGCTTGTCCACAAATTCAATTTCGTACACTAATGAGTTCCATCTAATTTTCAATAAAGTTTCGATTTAGTTCGATTGTGAATAATATTGAAGTGAATTTTACCTGTACAGCGGATTACATGTTGCAATAGATATGCAGAACAGGGAGAAATCACAAATCAATCCCCGAAACAATGGATACTGTATCATGGTATATGTCCCAATTGAGGCAGTGATGGGTTTATTTTTTGTGGAGGATCCGCGGACTGATCTAATGCAGGGGGATGTACAATTCCAGATCCGTTAATGTGTATAATATGCATACACAAGAAGGTTAGACGGGTTTATGCGATTAGGAAAGTGGTTACTAACACTATATTCATTACAATTGATTTAAATATATTAGACCAGATAGATTTTAGGAACAATGTAAAATAATGACCGTACTAGAGTCGTTCGTAGGCCCTTTATTATTCGCCAAATCACCAAGAGTAACTGATGGCCACATGGACAATACAGTAGATCATTTTTGTGCAAAATAGGACGTCAAAGTACGTCAACAAAATGTCGATCTTGATGGGATCATAAATGTACTTCACATTAAGCTGCTCTATTTAGTTATCCTGCCGATGTAAATAAAGGTACCAATCAGTAAATAGGGTCTTTTTTTATTTAACTGAGAATGTAAATGAAATATTTTCTGATTCCGCGAAAATATCACAATGGTTGAAAATCCGAAGAGACATGGTTGAAAAAAAAATGGATTACGATGTCTCTTTAAATATGTCACGGGGAATTTTTTACGATAATCTGACGTCTGATAAATAACTCGCCCGCACAAGCACGGATATTGTGAATGGAATAAGAGCCTATTTCTATCGATTTTACAACTCAGACAGACGCTTCAATTTTAGCAGCGATAAATTATACTGTACTTTACTTCTGAACTAGCCAACATAAAATACACTTTCTCAAATGACATTTCGAAATTAAGTTTATTATAAAATTTTTACAATCATTAAATCTGTCCTTAACTTGGCTTGTTTGATTATTTGTGGTTGTGCTTGGTGCATGAATTGTTAAATGTTTGGCTCTGTACAAACGATAACGTTGCCCCAGTGGTTTACACAGACGGTTATACGTAAAACAAATTATCGTTATCTAGAGGGCGTGAATGCGTTCATTAACACTATACTGTTATAAAGAGAAAATGTCCAATATTGTCACTAACAGTCGCTTTAGTTTTGTTTACCTAATTTCCTCATTTGGAAAAAGTGTTTCAGATTTTTTAAAAAAATATGGACATCCTAGAATTCCGATTTCTCACCTGAAATGGAACGAAAGTTGATTATACAGTAAACCTTAATCCCATTGTCTTAAATGATTAGCGTGTGCAGGTGGAAACAACAGGTGGTTGTGCATTAATGGTAAACCAGTTGTTGTTGATTTCTGAACACTTTTTGTCCGTCGTAAAATTTCTGTATATTTCGATTGATTACTTTCCCAAATTGGTTGTGTGTGTGTTGTTGTTTACTTTTTTCGTTTGCAATCCTGGTTTCACAGAATCACATTTAATCAGGAACGATTACCAATTCTTTCTATAAAAGGCTACTGACGACTTCAAGCAGACGGTCGACCGAGATAAGAAGAGCGCAGCTTCTGATAGCGAGAGATATGCTGTCCACAAGATGGAGTCAGATTGTTGAGCCGTTAATTGTTATACGGATAGGGGATTCCTTGACCATTCCTAAACCATGATTGACCATTCAAGTAATATTCAATCAACCTGAGATGAGTTAGTTAAATCTGTTTACCATCAACCATCTTAACTTTTTTTTTGTTTACATGTTTATTTATTTAATTATTTATTTATTTGAGCTTAACGCTTAAATTCACATGCAAAAAAAAAAGAGGCATAACGATGTCAGGAACGGACATTTCATCGCATTATCGTACAAGTATGAACGGATCGAATATACCGCATACCTAATGCACTCTGAGAAGGTAATCACGCATAACAGCTCACTATCGCTAAATTACCTCAAATCAGATTTAACCATTAAAGAATACCTGTTTATTGTATAGGGCGCTGTCTAATTCTCAGACCGTGTGCTTCATACAGATACGAACAGGAGTTCGTCAAATTGTGAGAAAATAGTACACAGTAGATTAACATTTCTGTGCAGTTAATTTTATCAAATCCTTTCGGGGTTAACGATTATGTCTATAAATTGAAGATCAACTTAATCACCGGATGATTTCTGTCACTTGGAGTAGAAGTTGGACTGATTGGCCAAGAGTTCATTAGATTAAGTCCATTAACGGATGGAAAGTTTTAGTTTGTATTGCCAATATTTAAGTATGTACATCTGTTATGAGCTTGGAAACTTTTAGCAGTAGTGACACCACATGGTAAAATGCCATAGGCTGCAACGAACCGGTGCTTGAAATTTAGCCATAGCCCCAACCAAAAACAAAAAAATATAACCCAAACCCCCCCCCCCCCCCCCCCCCCCCCCCCAACACGCCCCCGTCACACCCTCTTCACAGTCCAGCTGATTCCAACCCCCACCTTTTCTATCCTTCAACGTTATTTCATTGTGCAACATAATAGTTGTTCTTTCCCGAAAACGTCTTTGGATTAGCTATAAGAATCCATGGAACGTGGTTTCAAATAACATCAAAGGTTTTATTGAGAGGTGTTGTTCTGAGGTAAAAATAAAAGGCTTATCGTCATATGTCCAGATATAAGGAACAAATACATAATTCTTTTAATAAAACTACTTGGATACTTCAACTTAATCTGGTAGTCAGTGTTAACTGGCGATTACAAGTGCTCGGGGAGCTAATATATGATCATCACTAGAACACGATTTTGCAGGGGGCGGACCAACAGATTATTTGACCACGTAAGAAAGTATGTCCGAATATGAGATCATGATGTATAGCGTACTCAAATAACCATCAAACGCCGATTCTCTAGAGATTACAATCTAGAAATCAATACCATAGAGACCGTGTTGTTACTCACGAAGACCCGCAACACCTGTCCTCCAATGTCAATAAGACACACAGGAACAACACGATCTAACTTAACCTCAGTGGAATTTTATTTCGAGTAAATCAGCTAAAAGGACATTTTTTACGCAGAGATGCCCATATCGGCGTCTCACGTGTACACCAGAATTATTGAACAAATTGGTCACTAGTGCTCTTGTATGCAGTAGATTAAAGATAAAAACAATTACAATACGTTTATTCACCTGTACAAATGACGATACAAATTACACGACCAGTTGAAGGTTACCAAAACAAAACACTTAGAGATATGCTGACGAAGGCCTATATAAAAACAACCCCTGAAAAGAAATGTAATTAAGATAGGATATTTATTGACACGTAAATAATTAAATAAAATGTTCGATTTCGTTTGTTTTGAAATGTATACCAGTGAAGCTAAAGAATATTGATATTATTTCGACATATGCACCGTGCTAGTGTGGTATAACACAGGATGTTAATATTAAAGATGACTGGATGAGGTGATCATCTCATACATGTCGTGTGAGTTAAATGAATAACATTCAATTAGCCGAAGATATAGCCGAGAAGTGAACTCAGTTGTCAGAGTTACTTAATACAAGCTGGTTCATTATATTCACTTTCCGATTCACTCTCAGATTCACATTAAGATTTACACTCAGATTCACTCTCAGATTCACACTCAGACTCATTCTCAGATTCATTCTCAGATTCACACTCAGTTTTACTCTCAGATTCACACCAAGATTTACACTCAGATTTACTCTCGGACTCATTCTCAGGTTCATTTTCAGATTCACACTCAGATTCACTCTCAGATTCACACCAAGATTTACACTCAGATTCACTCTCAGATTCACACTCAGATTCACTCTCAGATTCACTCTCAGATTCACTGTCAGATTTACACTCAGATTTACAGTCAGATTCACTCAAATTCATTCTCAGATGTACACTGAGATTTCTATTGACGTGAGCAGGGGCTTGTTCCTGGTCACGGACAATTACATTATACATTCACATTACAAAACAAAACATGGCAGGTAACAAAATTCAAACATAACAAGCGAAACATTGAAAGCTTGAAACTAAGGACGAACCAACAGATGCGACTTACGTACCTCTTGAATATAGTAAGAACTTTTGACCCCTGTTTTATAACATGAGATGTTGACTACCTCCCCCATGCATGGTTTACACTAATAACCTTTGATATGCAAGTCATTCATTATATAAGAGATATATAACGAGAAAGGATTCTCGTCTTCAACAAAACGTTGATTGTAAAAATTACATAATCCTTCCTTTCGTGCCTACATCGAACCTACATTCTTACTAATGTCAGCAAATAATTGATGCGAAGAAGTTCGTAGCCTTGTCATAGCTAACATGGGATTACTACTATAACAACAAAATACCCGAAAATTAGCAAGTTCACTAAAACCATATCTATTTAATACATTTCGAACTAAACACACCTCAAAATGTGTCATTTTTTGCAACACAACTCCCTCGGTCTTATAAAAATGCTCTGATTTTGTTATTTTAAAATAGTGCCTGTTGAAATGCAATATCTTAACTGAAATGTGATAGAAAAGTACATAAACTTAGTTTAAATTCGAGCCGATATCTTACAATTAGTCTTGATCTATAAACAATGCATGATAAAAAAAATTGAACTTCAAATTACATGGAACTGTGCCGTGCGTTGCACTCTTTCAATACTAGTCTCACCTGGATAAAATAAGCCTTGATTTAATTTAATTACTTTAGCATGTGTCTGTTTTTGTCAGAAAAACATGATAAAGCAGGTATTTTTTAACAGAAAAAACCTGTCAGCAAAAGAGTCAATTGGTCAACTCTTACCTTCTTCTAGTCCAATCTGAGGCGATTCAAACTGTGCATTAGCCATTTATAAGCTATAATAAGTGAGTCCTTTAAGTTTTGGCATTTCATTGGTTGAATTGAATGAACAAAGTAGCCACTGAGAGCAAAGGAAAAGTTGTATCCCACACGTGGAGATATGAAAGATGGCTGTATTATACTTAAACTTACTCATGTATGGGATAAAGGCATGTATTCTCCGTCAAACATGCAATTGCGACATTTGATTTATTTTTAACGGTTATGAAAATGAAAATCATAAAGAACACTTATTTTTAAAATGCCGAAAAGAATTTCACATCTGTAGAATAAAGGAAGACGTGATAAAGTGTCTTAAAGTTATGTCAGCGTTCAAACAAAGGTTTTTTTAATATTATTATTGGTTATATTTACGTAATACGCATAACATATTCATATATCAACTTTTTTTCGTTGTGATGGTACATTCCAAAATAGTCCCTTCAGTTGATCAGATTTTAAAACTTATGATATACAAGGATGGTAACCTTGAAAGTCTTATGAAAGCAGCCCACCATTACACCAGCTTATCGACCGTGTCTAAAAACAACAGAAAGTTTGTTTATCATCAGGTGGCGAAAACCCACCGATTCTTTGTCAAAGTTACATAACCGCACAGGACACGAAATACCTGTAAGAATCATGTGGGCTGTTTGATGTCTGATGGGTGTCTTACTGTAAGGAATTTCACCTACACGTGTCTGTGCGGTACAGTGTAATTAGGTTAGCGCAGTGCTGAATATGTTATAAAATAAACGCTGCACTATTTTTTTTTCTTTCATAAAATAGTTACTGTTGAATAAAGATCAACTATTATAGCAACATACTGACCTTCAGAAATTAATTAAGAAAAGTTACAAAATGGACAAAGATCCAGTCATTTGTGTCCGCTATTTATGTCTTCTGCCATAAAAAGTTTTGATATTTCCTCCAATTTGACAAGAAGATTACAGACAGGAAAATTTGGATAACATTTGGTCTCTACTTTTTACGATGAGAGCTTTTTCTCAAACCCTTTGAGTTGATTTACAAAAACAATTATGACAAGCTTTGGCAGGAAGGGCATCCAGCTTCCGGTTGTTATGGTTTATGGGAGTGAATTGTTTTAAAGGACAGACACAAGACAAGGGAGGTAATCGTTTGTGGCAGCTAAATTAGGTTTTAATAGATTCTCTTAAAACCCACAATATAAGAGCGATACAGTCATCGCCCTCGCTGTGTACATCTTCATTCTGCTGTGGCGTACCGTGATTGCATCAGGGAAAGTGCACGTTGTTTAAATCGAAGACGACAAAGCATGCTTTGTTTCGATGTTCCTCGGAAATCGTCCTAATGTTATAACACGCAGAGCCATCTTGCCGAATTAACAAATAATAACGCTTTTTTTTAAAATTAACAGTTCAAATAACCGCTTCAGAGACAATCGTCGGATTAACAGTTTAACCATATTAAGGGAGGGATTACAAAAGACAGTACATTGTAATCTCAGATAAAGGCATCAAGGCTGCTTACAACAGAATACAGTTTCAATGTATCAGAATAACCGAATATCAACCATCAACGTTACGCTGTGCACTGCTACTGGTAAAAAATGTACAAAAAAGGGAAAGCCGTCCACAATCCAATGACTACTTGTTGCAATTGTATCGTTTGCTAATTTTCATTAACCACTGTCTGGAGTGATCGCGTAGCCGACACATTTATACTAACCGGTAATACTCGCGATATATTGTATTTTCTTCGCGAATAAATCACATCTCTTAAGCCTTGAAGGTATTTGTTCCGCGAACTTGTTGGTTTTTTAGTTTTATGATTGTAACACGTGCATAATCTGACCATGAAAAGTAGATGGATGTTAAAATCTCCCCGACGCTCATCAAAACCTCCGCCTTCTTGGTGTAACACAGATGATGGCTGATTTAATCAGTTATGATTATGCCGCCCTCACAATAGGTTCTAACTCGTGGTTTGAGTTCTTTACGATATTCCAATAAATATAATCCTTTTAAAAAATCGCCTTTTAAGAGAAATAACTTTTGAAAGTTTATAAATAAGTAAATAAATAAATAGAAAATAGATGTTAATAAACAGCGACAAAGAATATATATCAAAGTTAAATAGATTTTCATACAGACGGCAGGTATGCCAGCAATGAGCTAGCCCGATGACCATTCAGATATCGTCTATAGTTGAGTTATATTGTTCGTGTATGACATAGCTTTTAAAAACAGCTGTACTTTTTGTGAGAGGCGATATATCGAGGCCTTAGAGTCCGAATTGTGTGTCAAATTTGGGTTAAAATGATTTAAGTCCACTATTAAGCATGAACTTGCTTATAATTTCTCTGAAAATAATTATTGTGTATTTACATTATACTGATTATGTCCAATTTGTTACTGAAAATGCGTTTTTCGCAAAACATCATATTTGGACAAAGACAGTTCTGTTTCTAAGCCCACGATGTATACACCAATGTTAAGTGATGACTTAAACACATATTCGTAGGTAATAAGTTATTGAGTATTTTTCTATAATATGTAAATTATTTCGCTTACAACATTTGAATTTAATTTATCATACTTATGGAGTAGTCTAAGTCAAGTTAAAAGGAATCCGCACATATTCAATTTCGTCAATTGCACAAAGCCTACAGAACAGAGAGACGTCAACGAGAATCTGTGTTTAAAGTCCGCCAGATACACTCCTAGAAAATATGCCTCTCATGAAACCCTTTTAGGGTCTTCGGTCATGGCTCTGGTGGAACCCTCACAACTATTAACTGTTCCAGTATTTATCCCTTTTTTATATCAAAGAACCGTTTTTGTCGTCATGGTTCCATATGAAACCATCCTCTTTTGGAAAAAAAAACCTTCAAAGAACCATTGTATCTTAGAGTGTATATAAGGTCTACAATAATATTAAAGCGCGCATGAGACATTTAACAAATCGATCAGTCTGTACGGTTACTGTTTCCGTGCCTTCATCTGGGGTAATCCAATTATCAGATTCGCCACAGACTTTATTGTAGCCTAGCAGCATGATCGTGGATTAATAATTTATGATTATTTCGAGGAATTTGTGTTAAACTTGAAAAAGACATTCCTGGAAGATTTTATTCAAGACCCAATGAAGTCAATCGTTACATTAACCAGCCAGCTTGAACGAAATATAGCAAATCTAATGACTAATCATTTGAGTTAATGTTAACATCATTGCCGTTGTACAACAGGAGAGAAATGGTAAATAAAATGTGCTAAGGTAATTGCTTTTAAAATCTTAAACAGTTTCCGAAATTGTTTTTTTTTTTCACGCACTAGATTCTTATTTTTGAAAGCACGCTATGAATTAAACTCGGCTGTCATTAGATGCACATTCGAAAAGTTTCGCCTACATGGAAAACAATTTAGCTCCTCCCACTTATCAGACACTGACTAACCAATGAGCTCGATGAGATGATTGATTGGTCTGTCCGCCTCCGTGTAACTAAAAACCTTATATAGTAAAAGCCTCGTGTTTTTGGACAAGATCATCAACAGAGCAGGACAGTCTGTAAACGAGTGTGTGAAGAAAAGCATTATCCTAGATTGAATAACTAAATACTCTACAGTATTTCACTCAAGTCCTGGGAATTGACTACCTGTAATAATGAAATCAACATTTTTGTTACTTCTGATGACGTTGATAGTCTCCACGTGTTTCGTTAAAGGCAATTGGTTTGGAAAACGAGGTAAGCAAAAAGCTTTTTATGGAAACTTTCTAATAGGTTTACAATAACGTTTACAAGGCATCTTCTTCATGCAGGTGCTTCTACAGTATATGTTTTGGCAAAGTCAAGCTCAAACGAATTGAAATGATTGTTAATTCGTTTGAATAAGCTTGTCCTAGCTGCTAGCTTTTGGAGAATAATTAAATCCTTCTTGACTCTCCTAAATAACATTAATATATTATAGGCATATTGCGTGTTCGATAGAAAAGTAGAAATTTCGTATCCGGACTGATTATGTGAACCAGTGGGTGAAAACACACGTGTTTCCTAGTGGTTATTCTAATTGGAGACGACTATATGAAGCTGCTGAAGTCAATGTTGTTTTAATGTTGAAAATTATACTTTTTAATCTGATTTTATTTATTCAAACCGACATCCGCATTTAAGAATAGATATTCAAAATAGTTCAAATTTAAAAACAAAGGACAAATGTTAACGTAGATAACATTTTCCCGTAGAGGCTAACGTATATAATACACAGCCCGGCCTTTTACCCGGCCCCGGTAGAAGGCCGGGTGGCTGAGTGGTCTATGTGGCTTCGAGGGTCGTGGTTCCGATTCCCGGACGGGTTTCAGCCTGCAAAATTGTCTGAACTAGAATCTGTTCAAACTAAGAAAGTGCTTTCCCAAAATAACGAAAATTCTGTTAATCTTCACTTTGTAAAAGACACAAAAATTATTCATCGTAAATAATACACGTTTTATAAGATGTAAGTTAATATGCAGGATTTAACCAAACGTATCCATACACAGAGGGATGACTATAACATGCTGCTGGGTTGTCATTTAATCGGTCCAAGTTGAAAGACTCTTTAAGAACGTAATTTTTGCCTTTCAAAATAGCCCGAATTTAAAATAACAAGTTGTAACATGTTATTACTGACTGAAGTAAAGATATTAAGGCTTAGAATCAATGGGTTTACCAGGGCAATGTGGTATGCTGAGAACCGGGAAGAGTGCACTTCCTCTCATCTCAGAGGGCGTCAGTTCGATCCACGAAAACCAAAAGTTAGTTGGGATTCTGAATAGGTTACTCCACATTTAAGTTGATGAATGACATTCAATTAAAGGGAAAGACAACGATTTTCTACTGATACTTATTATTTTCATTGTGATTGAGCATGGGGTTAACAGAAATGCCATAAGGGATGAACAGTATAATTCTACTTATGTACGATGTCTTCCTGTACGTTCACTGCCCGAACTGTTATAGTTTCCTTACGTCGATCGGTTTACATCAAATCCAAAGCACAGCGATGTCCTATAATGCTAGAGCCGAAAAAGTTGAAGAACGAATAGCCCTATTTGCCGCCGTGGCACAAAGCACATTATTGAAAGCAGTAGAAACATAATAGTATATAGTATATGGACCAAGTGTCTGTTATTAACTCATAAATAAAAAAAAATAATAGGTCACATGCTTGTCCTATAGCTACATGTAGCCTAATACATTAGACGTACATTGTACACATCTACCCTGGATGTGTAACACTTACGTCTTATTTATGAGCTAACCTGGTGGAAAATGTTTATACTTTTCATCACAATCGTATCCAGTGGCCATATTTAAGGTACCTGTAATAGCACAATTAATGAACAATGCATTTCGAATGTAGGTCCTGGTATCGCGACGACATTCGGAAGGTAAAGATGTTCAAAGAAAAAGTATGCCTATACACAATTCTATCCAAACACTTTCTGTTAAGTTGGTCTATACAATTCAAAGTAACTCATTGAAACAAGATAATTCCAACATGTGTTCTGGCGACAACAGGTAAGAAATCCAATAATATTGATATGAAGTCGATAGACTAATGTATACACGGTTTCATTTGTTGTTTCACTTAAGGAACGAAAACTATGCACTTTCATTTTTACATAAAAACATCCAGCAGTCCAGACATCAGACGACAGGCACGACCAGGCAATTGACCCACCGTGGCTGCGAACAATAATGTCACTTCTGGCTCTTAAATTAACTAATAAACGGCTATGCCTACTCGTTTGCAAATACGACATGGGTTGTTTGCCTTCAAAATCTATAATGAAAATAACAAGTCTGGGTTAAAAATAGTTGATCTTTCCCTTTAACAAACAAACAAACAAAAGAACGAACGAACATACATACATACATACATACATACATACATACATACATACATACATACATACATACATACATACATACATACA
>JAVFBX010220887.1:0-11381 GCA_034783855.1 Mopalia kennerleyi | reverse complement strand
AATCAATAGACTGTTCTTACGACCAAGGGAGTCACAAAGCAATACGACTTTAACGAATTAAAATAGCTCAGCCTATTCTCAGACGTTATTTCGTGACTTAATCAAAAGACTAGGTGCCTATCTTTCGTTTCCAATCGAGTGAAACATCCGTCTAGTGCCCCCAGGCTCTTAATAGATTTGTAATGGGAGATAAGAACTATTGGAATAATCAGCATGAAAAGGTTTTTCTTCGTCGAACAGCGAACAAAAAGACTGCGGGTACATTAATGATATTCTCAATTGCTTTTCTGTTTCGAAACGAATAAAAAACATCCGAGGGTAGCTTTCTTGCGTTTGCCTACCGCGCAAGAGAAACTAAAAATACCGTTTTCGGATTGAAGAGGTGATTACAGTCTTTCGTTTCCAATCGAGTGAAACATCCGTTTACTGCCCCCAGGCTCTTCATAGATTTAGATTGGGAGATGAGAGCTATTGGAATAATCATCATGAAACGGTTTCCCCTTGTCGAACAGCGAACAAAAACATTGCGTGTACATTAATGATATTGTCAATTGCTTTTCTGTTTCGAAACGAATTTTAAGAAAAATTCTACGGTAGCTTTCTTGGGATTGCCTACCGCGAAAGAGAAACTAAAAATAACGTTTTCTAAGTGTATATGCGATTACAGTCAAAAGCAATCGGCTTGGTTTATCGCTTTTGATTACAATTATTGATATATTCTGAATTATAAATCTCTTGTCTTTGGTGTTTGTGGACATATTACATTTACTATTCACACGATATAATACTATTTGTCAATGCACGTGTGGTCTATTTCATGTCACCTCCTATAATATCATGCGACTCCCTGGTTTAAACTTCCACAAATAATCTGGAGAAAAAAGACTGTGATAGGCGAATTTGTCTTTGCTATGAGAAATTAATCGAATAATACACAGTGGAGTTTGAATGTAAATACTCATGTCTTAAATTGTTGAAATGATAACTCCCCCGAAACTTTGCGTCTCGATGGGTTTTTTTTTTCACAACAATCGCGAGCATAACGTACGCAATTGAAAATCATCTGCAATATCGTCGATATATTCTTTAAAATGAAATTTGTTTCGAAGACACATCTGATAACATCAGGGAGACAATAATAATGACGGATAGTTGAGGGAATAAATAGACTGGTCTAACGACCACGGGAGTCACAAAGCAATACGATTTAAAGAATTAACTGCCCAGCCTATTCTCAGACGTTATTTCGTGACTTAATCAAAAGACTAGGTGCCTATCTTTCGTTTCCAATTGAGTAAAACATCCGTCTACTGCCCCCACGCTCTTCATAGATTTATATTGGGAGATAAGAGCTATTGGAATAATCATCGTCAAAAGGGTTTTCTTCCATCAGCGGATAAAAAGACTGCGGATAAATTACTGATATTCGCAATTGCTTTACTGTTTCGATACGAATTTTCAACAAAATAACGTACGGGAGCCTACTTCGGTGTACGTGCCGCAAAAGAGAAAGTAAACATAACGTATTCTAAGTATAGATGTGATTACATTAAAAAACAATAGCCTCGATTTATCGCATTTGTCTACAAGCTTGCCAGATTTTCAATTATAAATCTTTTGTCACAAGATATAATACTATTTGTCAATGTATGTGTGGACCTGTTTTTGTAACACAGAACGAACATTCGCGGTTTGAGGCACGTCGCTGAGTGCCCATTAAGGATTCGCGGTTATATGGCGATAATATGTCCAACCTTCCGGTGGTTATCGCTGATCTATGTTCTGACACCCGCGGAAAACTAAAAATATCGCTGGTCATCGTGTCTTAATTTATCGCATGACTTTAGTGTCAATTTTTCTACTTCTTCTGTTAATCTGACAATTGTTGGCATTATATTATAAATGCAGTCTATAGAGATACGACGTCCAGTCATACCAAACCTGAAGAATTATGACCAGCCTCTGAATAAAAAATAATACTGAAGCTGTATGGCATCTTACCTCGCTAACAAACACACTATCTTGTTCATGGAATATTCACGGGCCTGTTCAATACACTAAACATGTACTCTCGTGCAAATTAAATTATATACCAAGCACTTAATGTGAAGCTATTTAGATATTGAGACAAATTACTACCATCTTTCTCGTTGGGGATCTGGTGATATGCTTTGTTAGATACAAGCAATTCCCGTAAAATCTCCTCCTCATCACGGGACGACGATTTATTTAAATCAAAAGCTAAGAGGGATCTGTTGAGAAATTATTGATTTTGACGTGAAAATTGACGAAGAGGGGTCGTTATATGGGTCGGCCTAAACCCACACGTGTTCAATAAAGAAAATGGGATGGTTTAAGTCAAAGTAAGCCCATACCATTTTTATATATAGGTATCTAAAATGCACAATAATGGAAGCGTTCGCTTATTTATGAAGTTTTTGAAGACTCAAGTAGCGTAGCTAGCATTGTACCCCATTGTACAGCTGCTCACTTTAAATTCTGCTTTAATTATTTGTTTCTTTCATCAGTGATAAGACAGATTTGAGGACTTTGCAATTCTGCTGGCCATTTGTCAAACCTGAGTTTGATATTTATAACAAAGTACGAAATGAAAGGGGCACAGAATTTTTATCTTTTCTTAAATTGCCTATAATTAATCTAGATTCAATGATTCTATGGGGATATTATTTTACTGTTGACTGTCTAATATGACATATAAACAAATTGTAGCTTCCACATGTCGTTATGTGTAGGCGTTTTATATCCCTGTTTTATCTAATAGTCAACTATACTTTTAATCTTACCATAAACGGTGTTGGATATTTGGTGATATTTAATGAAATGCAAAAATGATACACACAAACATCAATTTTTTAAAATTATAATTATGTCCAATATTTTGTCGGCTAAAAATTTGGGAATCAATGTTTGGGAGATGTCTGGAACAGAATATTAAAATTTGTTACTCTCAAAATCTGTTTTGGAAAATATCAAACTTTGAAAAACAAACATTTTTCTAAAAGAAATTTTGGAGTTCTAAAATTATTCCAATCATCACACTACTACCCCGATGTCGTTGCTCCTGATACTGGTGGAAACTTTGTTTCCAGTTAAACACGGCAAAGTTTCTATATACCCATGTCCAGGTTTATTGATCAACACAAGAAAACCGTATTACTATAAGAACCTATAGCGGCCATGACCGCTCTCCTTATCCACACACCAAATGGTGGACAAATCAAAATGTGAATAACCTATCTTAAAAACATAAAGCACACTTTAATACAAAGCAGATGAAGTATTTTTATTTTTTTTCATTATTCCTTGATGCGAATGGAAATACTCAGACCTTAAAGTAATATGGTTGGCGATGTCATAAATATCCATAAATATGTCTGGAGATAGTATAAAAGTGACTATGTAAAGTTTGACAAGGCAAACTAAGTTAAGTACTATTTAATGTGGATAAACGATTACCTAAATAAAGCCTGTCTGATACATGATTATAACTCGCGTTAATTAGCTTTCATAATTACTCGTCAAAGACTAATTGAGAGTTTAGAAATAATTCAAATATTAACAGTGCAAAATACTACTATAAATTAATAAAAGGATATTCTGCTATTATTCTGTAAAAAAAACTGTTATCTAATTTAACCTCGGCATATTCCGCAGTAACAAATCAACTGCGCACTAAAACCTGTTTCTACTCTGGAACTGAATGACGACAATGGCCATTTAGCAATAACAGTTACTTTTCGTGGAATATTCATGAGGCAGAGAAAACAGTCGCTCCTGACAAAAGGTTGAACATATTAACTGAAAATAAAACTTAATGCTGAGTTATTGGGTTTTAGTAATTTAATCAAGGTAATGTAATGATTGTAAGGTTAAGTAACAGCCTCATTCTATTTATATGTAACTTACCTCCGTCTATAATATCTCAGCTTTTACATTATAGGTAGAAGGTTTAGTGTCTGGGCGAGAGAGATTTACTGCTGGTGCTGTGGCAAATAACGGGGGTCGTCGGTTAGTTCTCGTCTTTCCTTCTTTCCTTCTTTCCTGACTGACTGACGGAGGGAAGGATGGAGGAGGGAGGGACGGATGGCGTACAAAAGATAGTATGATTATATTTGAAGCTACCGTTAGCTAGAGAGTTACAAATACAACGGAATGTTACAGGACTAAATCAATTCAAGGACAAATAGTGATCACGTTACATTTTCCTTATTTGCAATAAAACTGAACTTCATTCCGAGTTAAACGTCGTTTTCAATGGCATTACACTGATATCATGGAGGAGTGTCCATTACGCACTAGGTCATACTGAAGTAAGGTGGAAAACTGGGAAGGAACTGTATTTTTTATATAATATTTAGTCTCCGTTTTATTTTCCTAGAATACAGATGTGTTCCGATGTTAAATAAGAAATAAGAAGTATTTTTGGCCGGCCTAAATTTAATAGTCGCCAACTACCGAAGAGATCTTTGGCAAGCTATATGACCTAATGTGCTCTGTTAAGTTGCCTAAGTTAAGTTGTGTTAAGTTCCATTAAACCTATATATTTTTTCTGAGAGTGCAGCATTGGCTAAATTCAGCATACCGTTTATTGTTTCAAATTGGTGTTTAACACCGTGTTTAAGGGTATTTCACTTATGCGGCGGTGGTGTACTTCCAAAAGGTCAACAGCAACACTGCCTTAATGAGAAACATTATAAACAAACGATGTGTTGGAAAATGAATGATCCACCATAGATGACAGCTTAAATATACTTCAATTAAACTATCCTTAGCAATACTATTGTATTTTTTTTATTCAATTATACTATCCTTAACAATGTTTTTGCATGTTTACTTGCATGTGCGTCCGAGATAGTTGTTGAAAAAATTTGTAAGGACTATATTAAACCCTAGTTGCCCTTTAAACACGTTAAAAGTCGCGGGCAAATTTAAACACCGCTGTCCATCGATTTGGGACTCGTGAACACCGTTGGTTAGAGGAACAAGGTCTTAGTACTAATCCTAGTGAACTTAAGTTTAAACATAAGTGTTATACCATCTTTGGTCCTCATGCCAAAAATGATGTCACGTGAAGGGCATTGACAGATGTGAAACAAGCTTTGCAAGGTGCGTTCTTCGAAAAGGTCATTTTACCTCAACAGCCTTACACGTGCTGTGTCTTTTGATTTAACGGAAGTAAAACACAATCATTGCAGTAATTAGCCAACTAAATCTATATTAAAAGCTTTAACATTTGACGCCATACATAAATTATGTATCCAATATTGCTAACACACGTTTTCGACATTTACGTATTTGTATACAGTATTTTATGATGCATAAGTAATGAATGTATGAACAGTCTGGAAAGCAAACTCGATATTTCATAAGAAGACAGTTTTGCAAGACGGCTGCACACTATGGTAGGCCCTATATCCATTCACAAAGATTTGTCAACAAAATGGATTGTTTTGACCTGGTTTGTGAACGAACACTTTCTGTCGTGGTAAAAGTTAAGGTGCTTTAAGTGTCAGATATCTGCTTAGAGCTCGGTTGCCGTAAGCCGAACTTGGGAAACATGAGACCATTGTTTAATCTGGAATTAGTACTCTTGACATAAGTTATTTCCGATAGCTATAATAAGGACTAATTTAGCGTGTTTATAGGGGACTGTATATATTTGCTTTGGTGTTATGTCCCCCGTCGGGGAGCAGGTGGGCCATTTACCATCAGTAAGCCCTGCAGAACACTATCCCGGCTTCCTCGGTTGATCGTAAGAGGCGAGAAAAGATACAACCTGTTGGCCGTGGGTTGCATCCCGTGGCGGAGAAGAATGAGATCCTGGTGACTAAGGAGCATCTTGGCTGGCAAAAGGGTGACATATAGCCATTTTGCTCCAACACATCACTTTGGTCAGATTGGCCCGATCTGATCAATCGGCTTGTTGCCGACCTCTGCAATGATCCAAGATTAATTCGTTCGAAATTGATAAAACTATAATGGAAAGAAATATTGATTTTTATAGAAAATGATTGAACCCATCATACCTAAGGATCAATGAAGAACACATAGGGCTGGTGTCTCGTCAGAAAGAAAAACCAGACATTGATGTTTATGAAAAATTGTAAATAACTATGTCTGACATAGTTTTAAACACGATATTCACAATTTTTAGACACAAAATGAAATATGACTTTTTTCTCAAAAAGATAAAAACACACACACACACACAAAACAAAAAACAACAAAAAACAACAACAACAAAAATGTTAACGCTAATGTATATATTTTTTATTTTTAATTTGTTTCAATTTTTTATGTTTGAAGTTTATCTTTAAATAAAGAACCTTGTATAAAAGAGTTTGACTATATGTTCACGCCACAGCGTAGGTGAAATACCGCTGAATGTGGCGTAAAACACCAATCAATCAATCAATAAATTATAGTCGCTTCAAAGGTCGTTAAAGATGACGTCCGACAGCCCGTCGTCCTCGTAGTGAACTATAATTTAGGTAGACGTTTCCTTGCACATGCACTTCAGTTTTAACAATATGTCCCCAGAGGCACACTCTTTGACAGATATGGCCACAATGGAACACTTTACGGTTCTTCAGACATGGCTCTGGTGGAAAACTTTATGGTTCTGTATGGAACCCGCATAGCAACTGTTCCAACTATGTCTCCCTTTTTTATCATATTAAAGTACCGTTTGTGTCGTCATGGTTCCATATGGAAAGTTCAATCTTTTCAAAGAGCTATTGAAATAATCATCATGGAAAGGTTTTCCCTCTTGGAAGAGCGAAAAAAAATACTGCAGGTAAATTAATGATATTCTCAATTGCTTTTCTGTTTCGAAACGAATTATAAAAAAACATACCACAGTAGCTTTCTTTGGTTTGTCTACCACGAAAGAGAAACTAAATATAACGTTTTCTAATTGTAAATGAGATTACAGTCCAAAACAGTAGGCTTGGATTATCGCTTATGACTACAAGCATTGCCATATTTTAAATTATACGTCTCTTGTATTTGGTGTTTGTGGACATATTACATTCACTATTCACAAGATATAATACTATTTGTCAATGCAGGTGAGGTCTACTTCATGTCAACTTGGATGACATCATGCGACTCTAAACACCCCCAGATTTAAATTTCAACAAATAATCGGGAGAAAAAAAATTATTATTTGCAAATTTGTCTGTGCTATGAAAAATAAATCGAATAATACATAGTGGAGTTTGAATTCAAAATACTCATGTCGTGAATTGTTGAAATGATAACTCCTTTGACACTTTGCGTCTCGCGGGTTATTTTCTTCACAACATCACTCTTGAGAAGAAAATACGCCTTGGAAAGTCCACTGCAAATATCGTCGATATATTATTTCAAGTGAAATCTTTTTTTGGAAACGGAAGACGAATCAGGGGCCTCCCAATGACATGCGAACCGTAATCAAACAAAATCAGCATTTACACGCATAGCACAGATGTTAAATGTATTTCTAGAAGACATATCTGATAACGCCAGTGAGACAATAATAATGACGGATAGTTGAGGGAATCAATAGACTGTTCTTACGACCAAGGGAGTCACAAAGCAATACGACTTTAACGAATTAAAATAGCTCAGCCTATTTCTCAGACGTTATTTCGTGACTTAATCAAAAGAATAGGTGCCTATCTTTCGTTTCACATCGAGTAAAACATCCGTCTAGCGCCCCCAGGCTCTTCATAGATTTATATTGAGGGATAAGAGCTATTGGAATAATCATCGTGAAAAGGGTTTTCTTCCATCAGCGGATAAAAAGACTGCAGATAAATTACTGATATTCTCAATTGCTTTTCTGTTTCGATATGAATTTTTAACAAAATATCCTACGGGAGCCTACTTGGGTGTTCGTGCCTCAAAAGAGAAAGTAAACATAACGTATTATAAGTATAGATGTGATTACAGTAAAAAACAATAGCCTCGGTTTTTACTTGAGATAAGTTGGTCTGTACTTCTGTACTTCTGTGGTCTGTAATTTTCAACACCGTTGTCCATCGATTGGGACTCATGAACACTGTTGGTTAGAGGAACAACGTCTTAGTATGGTGATGCCCGGAACTGACACCAATCCTAGCTTGGTAACTAAAGTAAATTTAAACATAAATGTTATAGCATCCTTTAGTCCTCACGCCAAAAATGAGGTCACATGAAGGGTATTGACAGGTGTGAAACAAGCTTCGCAAAGCACGTTCTTCGAATTGGTAATTTTACCTCAATGTCCTTTCACATACCGGGTCTTTTGAAGCAATACACAATTAGCAAAGTACTTAGACAACACAATCTAGTTTAAAAGCCTTAACATTTTACGCCATACATAAATAATGTATCCAATATTGTTTACACACGTTTTCGACCTTTACGTATTGATATACAATATTTTATGATGTATAAGTAATGCAAGTATGGACATCCTGGAAAGTAAACTGGATATTTCTTAAGACGACAGATCTGTAAGATGGCCGCACACTATGGTATATCCATTTACAAAGATTTGTCAACAAAATGCATTGTTCTTGAACTGGTTTGTTAACGAACACTTTCCGTCGTGGTAATAGTTAAAGTGCATTCAAATGTCAGATACATGCTTAGCGATCGGTTGCCGTAAGCCCAAATTGGGAAACCTGAGACCATTGTTTAATCTGGAATTAGTACTCTCAACATAAGTTACTTCTGATAGCTATAACAAGGTCTAAGTTAGCGTTTTTATAGCAGAATCTATATATTTGCTTTGGCGTTATATTCGCTGCAAAGGTCGTTAAAGATGACGTCGGGCTGGCTGTCGTCCTCGTAGTGAACTATAATTTAGATAGACGTTTCCTTGCACTTGAACATCAGTTTTGACAATATGTCCCCAGAGACACACTATCAGAAAAATATGGCTATAATGGAACTCTTTCAAGTTCTTCAGTCATGGCTTTGGTGAAAACCTTTATGATTGTGCATGGAACCCGCATAGCAACTGTTCCAACTATGTCTCTCTTTTTTATTATAGTAAAATACTGTCTCTGTCGTAATGGTTCTATATGGATTGTTCAATCTTTTCTAAAGAAGCCTTTGTGTCGTCATGGTTCCATACACATGGTTCCATTGTTTCCAAAGAACTCTCATAGAACCATTATTTCTAAGGTATACACGCTTAGTTTTTGCAGATGAACATCTTGGTGTTTTGCGGCATTTTGACTGTCATTTCACGTATATGGCATGGCTAAGTTGCAGACTTTTTCCTGATACTCTTGCACCCACTCCCTGTAGATAAGGCCATGATTTAGTGACTGACGTCTTCACGGATTCGAGCCCATTGACCATCAGGTATATGAGTGAGTCGCACTATGTGACACCAGCAATTGCTTGGGTTGTATTTCAGCAAGTAACAGTATGAAATACCCTTCAGTACCAAACCCCAATCTAACAAACACACAACAAACCGTATAGCGATAACACTCTACAAAATGTCCCTGTTTACACAACAAAGCTGTTTGTGGATTCCAAGTTCTGTTTATACACGTTGTTATATTTGTGTAGGCATACTGTTTTGTTGTACCAATATCATTATCAAATGCGTTCTATTGATCGAGTGAATAAGAACAGTATATAAAGTCATTTATTATATCAAGCTAGTATAGTGGAAGTATTAATCAAATGTTAATGTAAATAATACTTAACGAGCATGTTCAAAAAAGGGGGTACTCAAACTTTGCTTGCAGTTATTAAATTCACTTTGCAATTTATTGCCGTCTGGATTTGGAAGACTTTCACGTCATTATTTTCCTGTTTTGATCGGCGAAATGGGTGGCTTCATTCAGCTTCCTGAGTTTAATATCCAAGAAGTTTGTTGGATCTTTTGGATGACCTCATCTTTACCTTAGGTGTCCAGAATTGGCTGACTGAGATCCATGCTGTCTGATGTACCTTTGATTTTGTGAATTAGGAGCCCGGAGATATTTGCTTGGCATTAACATCGAAACCTTACACTTGCCATTGACATTATTTTGTCAGAGGCACACGCTTTTTGCAGGTAAATATCATGACGAAACATGGGATGAAATTTCTCTGATATGAACATTTGAGAGGAAGCGTTTGTCATGGGCTTTTTGAATGATTTTCAATGTCGGATTATTGGTAAACACACCCACAATGTGCAGCTTCTCTTCAACAAACTTTTTACATGGTGGGTGATTTTGACGGTAATTTGAGAAGGCTTGGTAATGGTTCTCTTGTGGGTGTTTATTTTGTTTGAGCTTTTTTAGCAGTTTTATTCAGTGGATCTACCACAAAAAGATTGTTTCGTTAAATACAACTTTAATCTGTAAATTTCGTTTTCTACGTATTTATCCGCTTCTCTCAGATCGTCGAGGCTTTCGTGGTCTGTACAAGGATATATAAACAACGCATCGGATAAAATCCCAATGGACATCTTGTAGAAGTCTGGGTTTCACTGGAGACAGCTTATTCAGCAACATAATGTTGGGGCCAAAGAGATTGGGCAACCCTCTGTAAACAAAGGTTTGCAGTTTGCCATATGAAGTACTATTTGCGTTCCAAACCGAATTAGGCGGGGCTTTTTGGGGGAATTATAAGCTCGTGTATTCAAAACAGTGATTGTGGTCAAAATGTCTGTAAAAGAGATTGGTGAGATACCTTTTGTATAATATAGTCGTATTCCCTAAGGTATAAAAAGGAAAGCTCAACGCGTTAAATTGATTAACTAAACTGGAGTAATTCATTATAGTTCACTAACCTTATCCTGGTGATTTATTACATGTTCTGTCTCCTTTCATAGGATACCTATCGATATATCTGTAGCTATAACACAAACATGAAGTAACAATAGGTGTAAAGCAAGATAATACTAGTGTCGTATACTCTGTGATATTATCGCTTAATCGTTGTTTCTCGGTTAAACGCCACGGTGCTACATGGCATTGGTTTGTTTCTGGTTTATCGTCGTACTCAATAGTATACTGAAGAAAAACATAAACGCACCAACCTGTATATCTAAGTCAAAATTACCGTTATTTGACAATGGTCAAACCGATAATATATTTGTGCAATGGGTCCTTCATGTTGCTCGACACAAGTGGTCCCAGTGCAATTGACCACTCTGAGTGGGTATACTCACATACTGGAAAATTCCACCCATGTGCTCAATGCGGCGTGACAGTGTGATGGTCAGTGGGTGCGACCAATACGCAGACACTCCTCATACCTTGCTCAATAAAAGGCCACCCCAAAATGTGAACTTTTGCCACATGCCAACATGCCACAGATGTCGCAAATCACGAGGGAGTGCGCCATTGGCATGCTGAATGCTGGGATGACAGTAAGGGCTG
>JAVFBX010220876.1:0-11381 GCA_034783855.1 Mopalia kennerleyi | reverse complement strand
TAGTGACCATGTCAATTTGTAATGTAATACCTTGACAATGCCTAATATGTGTCAAAGCATCAATCATTTGACTTTTGTTATTGAAATATTGTCCTCTTGGTAGCCTCAGACAAGAAAAAAATGAAGACAAGAAACGTGTTGGCATTTAATGCAAAATTGATACATGAAGACTGAGACCACACAGAGGCCTTCAAACAATAACAAGTCTGACATAGTGGCTTTGGCATATAAAATGCCAAAGTAAATTCATTTTACTTCAGCTTTTGCCGAATGCCGAAGCCAATTGCAAGGGCTGCCGCATTAAATTATATTGTTGGTTGTCAATGACATATTTGGCAATTTCAATTACATGAGTAACATATTTATCTCCCCTTTTCACCACTGGCCAGCCCCATTATAGTCCTGTCTGAGTCTGGTAATAATCTCCAGAATTGATCCACTTCATTCTGAGTTTAATTGTCAAAGAAAGTATTTCCTGCCAAAGTGTTGTAATCAGGTAAATGCTTCACTCAAATGAACCAATATTAATTTATGGGCTATATTTCTTTCAGTTGAAGAGTATACCCCTTCTGTGGTGGAGCCGTCCTTTGGAATCGGTAGAATCATGTACTCTATCTTTGAACATAATTTTAAGATAAGGGAGGGAGATGAACAGAGATCTGTAAGTATGAAGTGTACATTTTTTTTGGTCACAAATATTCATTTATGGTGGCCCGCGGCCATGGTTTAGTTAGCGAGCTCGCTTTCTAAAGCCTACTTCGATTTACGGTTCACAGGATCGAGTCCGTCTGTCGACCCTCAGGTATGAGTGAGTCACACGATGTGGCTCCGGCAATCGTGGGGGTGGTTTTTACGAGGTTTCCTCTCGGTTTTCCACCATACTACATGTAGGGCAAGGAACAGTGTGAAGTGGACCGTCCATCGTCATATAAGTGAAATACCCTTGAGTACAACGTTAAACCCCAATGAAACAAATAAACAAACAATCAGTTATGGTGAAAAGTGGTTTTGCATCAAACACCCGCAATACAAAGTCCTACTATTGAAATTTCCTGCATGTAAAAACGTGTATGACATAAAACGTGTATGACAAAACGTGTATCATTTTTGTATGCCTGTGGAAAGACTGACTATTATGTATTCATGTTGGCAGCGAGTGGGTACATATTTTATTATCAACGGCTGAATATCCTGCTTAAATGGTGTGCTGTTTTTGTCAAATTCAATGCATAGCTACAGATAAATGTTGTGCTATTCTTTCCACACTCACTGGGTAGATACAGATGTGAAAAGAAGAAAAAACTTAAACGTCTGACATATCCTAAATTTTGCCCACCCTAGGTAACCACTAAAAATTTTAATTAAATAATTGATTTGATCTTAGATAAATACCAGTTTATACTTTGGTCTATTCTACAGTGGTTACAATAGGTACTGATGAGAAAAAGCCATAAATTATAATTGTTTATTTTTCATTTTCAGTATTTGTCTTTGCCACCTGTGATTGCTCCATACAAGTGCTCAGTTCTTCCTCTGAGTGGAAACAAAGAGTTCCAGCCATTTATCACCCAACTCTGTAAGGCTAAGTTATGTTTTAGTCCTTTTAGAAAAATCTATATGTTGTTCACATTAGTTTGGTTTGTGTGCAATACTCTACAACATTAAAATAGTTTTTGAAACTGATGTAAGGTATTTCAGTAAAACATATTCACAACCACAATATGTAAAAACGAATGTCTTGTGCCATGATTTCATTGTAAATGTGTCGGCCTTTTAATCATACATATACTTCAATATACTGCTCACACTTTCCAGTCCATCTGTAAGCCTTATGTATATGGAGGAGTGAGTCACATGATGTGGCTCTGGCAAGCGCGGGTTGGTTTATTAAAGGTTTCTTCTCATTTTCCTGTGTGTTTGAGCCAGGAACAATGTGAAACAGATAAACCTTCATCGTAAATGTGAAATATCCTAGAGTACGACATTAAACCCCAGTTTGTTTAAGACAAGTGGTTAGAAGGAACATTCCTGTATTCAATTTTGTGAAAGTTCCCCCTTGTGCTGTTGGATCAGGGGCGAGGTTATACAAGTCCTCGAGTATGCTCAAGATGATATTTCGTGCTCAGCTGAGTCGACTCCAGAGTCTGTGTTCGAAAACTGAGGTTATAAAAGGATTGAGAATGCTTTCTGTGCTCAGCTGAGCACGATTCTTGAGCAAGCTCTGGACCATGCTCTGACCATACTAAACCAGACTGCAGAGTTGTTTTAATAATTAGATGGCTGCAAATGACCTTTAACATACCTTTATCGATTCGATTTTGAAAATTAGACATTTATAATGGTCAAAACATTCTATAAGCGACAAACAAAATCGGCTCGAAGTAGCCAACAAAATGAGCGTAGTGCATTTTTACCTTCATTGACAGAAGAGCTCCACAACAGTGCTCAAGAGTTGGAATGTGCATTGATTTTGTACTCCGCTGAGTACATGTACGTGCTCAAAACTTTTTATAACCACCGAATTGGAGCACAACTCAGGGGAGCACGATCTCAAGAGTTTGAGCACAGACTCGGACTTGAGTATACTCAAATTTGTATAACCTCGGCCCCATATCTCCTTTCACCACAGAAAAACTATAAGCAGAAGGATTATGCTTTATCAACAGATATACCAACGATTGACAGATTACACTAGACAGGTATTTGAGTACAATGTAAGGGGATTGATGATGCTAGGCGGGGATTTGATACGTCCGACGGCTAATGGTTGGGATATTCTAATGTCTCGATCCAAATGGTCCTAATGTATAAATGTGTAATATGTGTCATTATCAAGCGTCCTTATCACAAAGGTTGTATCAACAAATGACTCTTTTTCAACGACACAGTTACCTCCCTTGGCGGTTTTTCGATACACCAATTGCTACTAACCTTTCTAAACAGAAGTCAGTTGCAAATGAGGTGATTTCACAATAGATTGGCGGTATTCTGGTATATGCAAACGTCGGCGATAACCCATCTTCGTGAGCCACAGTCAATACTTGGGTGTATTATTAACCTTGGCACATTAGAAAATTCTATCGTCGACTAAGGCCACATAATCTTGTCCCATCTGGGTTTTTTGGCTAAATCCCCTGTCCAATGGAATCAGCCGATTTAACGACCGTATGAGTCTGGGAGCGGGGGCGCAAAAATAATGACGGAAGGCAGTGCTCGAAATCGACTTATTACATAATCAAATGCAGGTTTGGTCTTCATCGTTTAAATAATATCCAAATCCAGTCGTTGTACTATTTCTTGGAGTCTCATTTTGCAACGATCAAGTACCATTTAGCTTTTCAATACAGACGGGCTGTGCGAACGGCATGGAGGTAAGACAGCGACGGTTTAATCAAATGTTGCAGTCTGAATATGTTTGAAAAGAACTATCAAAACAAATACACGTGACTGTTGTGTGATAGAGCGTCGCTGATAGGCCGGGTTCCCACGATTTTGGGTGTATGCTGCTAGCAGAAATCCAGCAGTTGAGGTTTGGTCAGAATACAATTTAGTCCCGTTTTGTCACATGGTCTCTCCTTAAGGAGTATTTATATTATATACCATTTATATAGATATACCAGATGATAGCAATAACCTGAAAAAAGACGAATAATGGACCGTTTCCGTAAGATTGTAATTACTGGTCCAAACGAAGATCTACACATATGACCAAACGGTATGATCTGTCTCCCGAATAAACACTCTTTTGTGATTGTTGTTGTTGTATTGTTTTCTATAGTTGCCGCGACAAAGACAGGGAATGTGGTGTAATGTTGAATGCTGAACACCCGGTGTTATTTGTTGGTAACGCATGTTGGTTGAATCCACATCACATAAGTTCTAACCTTGTACATGTATATTTACTTAGCAGTACGGAACGTTTATTATAAAATAACACGGATTTACCCTCGGGAAATTGAACAGCCAAATACTGTTCTTATTAGTTTACGGTTAGTTACATACGTCTGCCTCCAGAGAGTTACCTCGGTTTTGAGTGGAGTCAGTGTTAATTTCCCATTACCTTTGCTTGCTATCGATCATTTACTACTGGCTGGGTTCGATCAGTTTCAGCATTTATGTTTCAGCTGATTTTTAGACATATAGCCTGCAGAAATGCCTGCATGTTAAGTGGTATGGCACTATTGTTAATTGAAAAATCCCCTCTTACTTATTAAAGTGTTTTAGACTGTGATTAAGACGAACACAATGAGACTTGTTTCAACGACAAACATGGTCAGTACTTGCCAAATATACAATTCAAATCACAATCGTCAAATACAAATATGTACATTCATTTAAATGATTAAAAATATGTGTATCTGCCTCTAAGATGTTTTGGGGAATGAATCATCATTTAGAGTGATATGGAAGTTATAGAGTAGTACCTATAAATCTATGTTATTCGTCTTTAATATATCTGTCAATCAATTAGATATATAACATATCACACCCTTTAAAAGCCGTAACAACAGTAAAGCGTCACCTTCGCTTACCAAGTAATTTATTCAGAGTATCTTTACATTACAGCCATTGACAGACCAGAATCTACATCCAGTCAAATGATTGGATGCCTGAGAACTTGTAAGCACCTATCAGATGATGTCTTACGATATGACTAGTAAAACACGTGGCGATTGTCAAAAACTATACGTCCAGTTAAGTCGTAAGCGCATAACTCATTGGTTGTGGTTATTATAACATGGGGAGTCAACTAGAACCATGATCCATTTAATCGCCAGGGGACATATCTATATCTTGTGGTTATAGAAGCTCGGTCCGCTGAGGGTTGTTATATAGAGAAGCGCGGAATAAAAGATGATAAAACATAGGAATTTACACTCAATATAACTGCACGGATATTCATGATATAGTTGTTTCCTGTGTTTGACTATTTGTCTTAGAGAAAACAATTCAGGTAATTAAGTCTGAAAAACGTAAGCGTATGTGCCCTGCTTCTCTCTTGGATGTTCAAGGGCCAACCAAGCCATATGCCAACGCCACGAAGAAATTGTCTGTGTCTGTTGTGATACCGACTTTCTTTACGTTGTGTGTCCTGTATTTTGGCATGTGATTGTTTTTTTGGCGGCGCTTGAATGTTTGTACTTGTCTGTGTTGATGTAGCCGCTTTAATTTGCCTTGTGTTTAGGTTAATTGTAGAAGGGCTTACATCCTCAGTTGGCCACGCAAGGGAAGGCTGGTAGCAGCAGTCAGAGGCACTTTCTCTTTGGCATTGACGTAGGATTGAGACGACCCTAGGACATCTGAGTCCGAAAAAGATGGCATGCCTCGATGTAACTAACGTTCTGTTCCGACTTAATCCCTTGTATTCGCTTTTCTTTTATGAAATAACTAAAGTCTTCGGAGTGGGCCTCGTGGCAGTTACAACAAGTTATTGTTTTATTGCCGCTGAATTCCTCATGACCCTCTTCAGAGCAACGAAATCACACCAAACCACCTCCACACTGGATATTTTCATGTCCGAACATCTGTCATAAGAAGTACCTTGTTGGGTTAGGTATCCACCTTCATCCTATAAGAACCTACGTAGATTGGCCAGGCGCTGCAGTAGAATCGAAAATAATTATGTAGGTATTAAGGTTTTTTGCAGTAACATCCTTTCTAGTTGTAAAACGCTTACTCTGTTTTTGTCTCTGTGTGCTGAAACAATTACAAGTAACTCTAAAAATGTTAATTAATTTAAGTTACTCTCGTGTGCATTCCACCAGAATGTTGCCAAATCGCATTTTAGTTACATTTTATTAGAGTTCCTGCCGTTGTTATAGATGAACTTTAATTTTGGCCAGTTTTGTTTTCGATGCCTTGGAAGGGATAGGGGTAAACATCGGGCCTCCATAGTCTATATCTCTCCCACCTGCAACTTCTAGAGGGCGGCCCAATGGCGACCGACTTCGTTTAAAAGCCAATAGAACACATGGAGCTGATTCGTTAAGCAGAGTGATGTGCGTCACCCAGTATATTAAATATTGAAAGATTGTCCATGCACTTTTAATTGGCACAGTTTTAAACCCAATATATACAATTATGATATCCAACATGAAATATTTAATATAATGACATATTTGAAATTTGTAGCGCTTATGTATGTCCTTTCATTCGTCGGATTTACCCAGTACCACCAAGGTGAGACATCAATAAGCGATCAGTCTTAAACTGCAGGGGTTACATTACTACTGAAATTAAATCCATTAGTTTATCTTTTATGCTAATATCACATGAGAAAGAGTGTATCTATGGATTATTCCGCTATGACGTACTGTCCTAATACAATTCGATACAACCTACTCAGCCATTGGAAAATGACTTACAGTTGCCAATTAACGGTTGATTATTTGTGACGATAGTGTTCACATCTCATAGGTCTTTCCAAGTGCTGCCATTTTGGTTCAGGGAAGTTGGTGGGATGTGATCGTGTAATGTGTGAAAGTTGTACGCCAAGTGCGGCCATTTTGGTCCAGGGAATTTGGTATTCACAACAATTCGCGTGGAAGAATGCTTGACAAACGTTGGAGGGAATGACCATGATGCCCAGCACTGAAAGCATTGTGGTGTCATGGTAATGCGTGACTTGAAATATCAGTCAAGGGGTGTAGTAAGCGGTCTTTCATTGTCACAACTGCCAATATTCATGGCCTTTTCAGTAGCATTACAATTGATAAATGTGTGTGACCTCATGTAAGGCGTCCCAATTGCGAAAAAGGACCCTCTTCCAAAAACAAAAATACATACCTCGCCAACATTTACAGACTCACATAACGCCCAATTGTGGTTGCAGCAGAATATCCATACTGTTTTACAGATTTTGTTCAAATCAAATCCCACCAGCTGTCTTAACAGGCCGAAGCTTTTTCCTAAGTTAGAACTTAAATATGAATTTGTGATCATGTTTAGAATACATACTCACATGAGTATTGTTAAAAGGCCATTTTGTTTTAAGAAATTTGATGAAATTCCGCCCCATCCAGAGGAGGAGCTATATTCAAAGTTTGAACTTGATAATGAATTTTAAAGACGGACAGACGATCGGACGGTTTAGATATCTTAGTCAAGATAGATTATAGTAGCGAGAGACAATCCATAGCAACAGCTCTTATCTGCGCTTTATAAAATAGTCCACTTGATGTAGAGTTAGGTCCAATTTCCTGTTTATGAATTTATAATGTTTATCCACCATCCCTATCACCAAACACTCTCTCAATTATTTGTTCCTTTTAGAATGCCTTGTTATAAAGTACAATTTCGATAACTGCAGAAACCAGAAAAAGCCTGCCTGTACCAAGGCACTACAATCAATTAAACCAACAAAAATGTTTTCTTGCTCTGATCGATATGTTGAAACAAGAAGGTACCATCGATTTTTGTTCCATGCAAAGTTAAACTATTCTTATAGAAAACAGATTGTCATAACAGCTGTTCTAGCTCATTACAGCAGATTATAGCTTAGATTTCTATAGCACGTACTTGTGATGTTTCAAATATCTTTTTTTGTTGTTGAAAGCGCATCCTAGCCTGTTTTATGTTATATATACTTATCAATGCTGTATTTGAGCGTAGGCATATATAATGATTTCGCACAGAAAAGACAAAGCATACAAGAATTTAGGATTAGAAACTTGATCCCGAATAAGATATATCAAATTGCTATGACTACCTAGCATTTCATCTTTCGTTCTTTGAGGTTGCATAATAAGATTTAAGGCGAAATTGTTAGAATTCCAGGACTCTTTTATTTGAACATCTCTGTACACACATTTTGTTTAATAACACAGCCAAATAAGATGAGACCAAGACATTGACAAGTTGCTCAGGTAACCGTTTTGATGAATAGCTTCAACAAAAACGGAATGACACACTCAAAGCGATTTACAGGCTTCGTTGAGGCGGGTCACAATACTGTTTGATAATGAGGCAGTATTCATCAGATTAATCGGTTTCCTAGACAATGTCATGGGTACATATATAATATGTACATGTATAATCAACTAACAAATACAGTTTGTTATGCAACAGTTAAATCAGTTTAATACCTTAAAATATATTCCCTGTTAACGTCATACTGTGTATTTATTTTTGTAAAGAGGAAAGGTCAATCTCATAAATTATCATTCCATTGTCTCCAAGAGTTGTTAATATGTTTTATGCTCTTGACCTGACTACCCTATGTTGCCAAGAGGAAACATCGACCAGGCGACTGTCAGCACCAGGCAGAATTACCGGCTCTTCCCAGCAAAAATATCCCAATCATTTATGTACACATTCTGTACAAACAGTGTGTGGCAGGATAACAAACACAACGAAGTCAGATTTTAAACGGTTGTTGGTATCACTGATGGCTACATTTAAACCCACTGACTTGAGAGGATGCCGTTGGTCAATACATTGCCACAGATGTTTGCTTACTTTAACCATGTCAACCTCTTTCCTTCCTTTTCTTAGAAACCATAGAGCACAATAGTATCACTTGACGTCAATTTGCAATCGATACGGAATGTGTTCTCTAAGCAATCGGTGGTGCACTACTGGGATTTTGAGTTCTAGCAAGAATATCATACGACAAATGATTTGATGGATACCAGATATTTAACAATTAAACACTGCTATTTTGAACTTTGTTGTTATTCCATGAATGATTATTTATGCCGTTGTTAACTGAAGTATTAGTTGCCTTATCTGAAACAGCTCGTTTGGGATTCGCAATACTTTTTTTTCTTTGAGGGTCTTGGTCGACGAGTCGATATTCGCCAGGGGGAGCACATGATTTACAACACATGGAAATAAAGTTCTGACGAAATGCAGTGTTAAACGCACAATACACTACAAAATTCAGAGCAGCATTCAGTCCCAACAGAGTATCTGTGATTTCGCGCACACCTTTCACCAGATAATTTGAATCGTGGTAACCGTAACCAAAAACCGTGGACATGATAGCATCCGGAGTTATGCACACGAGGAAAACGATAATTACAGCAATCATCATTACTGTGATCCTGTTGCGCTGAGCCATCCTCCGATTGGCGCGAGTTTTTCTCAAAGAGTTGATGATGCAAGTGTTAAGCACCACTAGTATGACAAGCGGGATGACGGAGCGAAGCAGAGTCTGACCCCAGGTGTTCCCGCTGGCAAACGTTTTATTCTGCCAGAGCTTTGTCACCCCCACGTCTAAAGTGGATACATTCATTCCACGATGAAAGCAAGTGATGGTCTCATACCGTAAGACCGAGGGTATCGTCAGTACGGTCATCAGTACAAACACTGAAGCGCTAACAACTCTGGCCCTGTAAATGGTGCAAAGAGTCTTGGCTCTGGTAGCATGGCAAACCATTATATATCTCTCAACTGCCACTGACACTGTTAACCAGGACGAAACACACACAGAACTACTGAAGAAGAAATGTGTATATGGATAAAGGTAAGCATATGCCTTTGTGCCCGCTTCCGCGTCAACGTTTAATAGGAGTGACACCAATATATATAGAATATCACTGATGATTTTGAGAGCGTCCGACACTCCTAAGGTAAGGAGATAGACATTAGTTGACGTTCGCATGGCCTTTTGACTTAGAACAACTATTGTCAAAATATTCCCGACCAGACCAGGAAAACATATGATGGGATAAAAGATGAGTCCAGTGATGAACTGAGCCGTCTCGTAAAACTCTTTGTATTCATCATAATCATTTGACTCCTCTTTACAGTAGCGGAATGGACAGTTTGTCTCGTTGTTTGATTCATTCAGGCACATAACTGTCAGGTTTTCTGGACTGTAGACCACCTCTGATGACGTGGATTGACCCATGCTGACTGCCACTATCTTCGGCTAGTAATCACTGTAGGTGGCAGTTTCAATTCCCTGAGGATCACCTGAAACATATAAACAATAGTCAGTGACTGGAGAGTCCGCCATATGTAGATCTCAGAAACAGCACCTCGCCACTACGAAACGCTTGAACATATTGTTTCGTCATGTAAGATACAAGCGAAGTGAAAGACTGACTTACAAAAAGGTTCTGGAGTGGTTTATGCGTTACGATTATGTAGACGTTTCGAACGTCCTCCAGATTCAGCCTGTGATTTTAGAGTACAAAAGGAAATCTTAAAAGATAACCGAATTTCTACTGACGGCTTACAATTTATGCCAGGTGCAAGTTGTTGCGTAAAAAAAACTTTTATCAGATGACTGACAAATGAAACCTTAAAACAGATTTAGTCTGGATTGTCATTTGTCAAAGTGACAGCATGGGTATCAATTCAGAATACTGAACTCGTAAAAGTTTGTGCATGATATTTAACTCTACAACGACGGTAGATAGGCTGAAGGGTCAAACAAATATCGAGAACCGGCCTGTGGATGCATTAGATGACAGGTTAATAATGTTTCCCCATCTACTCCCAGCAAAGCTATCTTTTTTACAGATTAATAAATTAAATAAGGTTTTTGTGAAGAACTCCAAGATTTGATGGAATGTACAAGATAGTACAATCTTAGCTTCCCTTGTGCAGTACGTACGTTCTCACTATTTAAGAAACACTGAACCATAAATTACAAATAACTTACATGTCTTTTAAGATATCGTTCTTTACAATATCAAACTATATAAATCATATTTAAAGACAAATATAAGTGAATTGACGTTCAGTTCTAATTCTGTACTCTGGAATCCATCAGAGATGGCGGCCATCTACTAAACTGGTTAGGAATGAATGTATCAATAAAAGTGAAAAATAGTTTATTTTTCCCTTTCAGGGCACCGGTTATCATATTGAATCAGGTATCATGAGTTACAAACCATATGCTTGGCGATAACGGTGTATATAGATTCATTTACATGTGTGATATTATGACTTTTACAGATCCATTTAAACGTATCAGACATTGATATGTACAGATGTATTTAAGCGTATCAGATATTGTTTGTACAGGTCTATTTTAAAGGAGCCGGCAGCCGTGGCTTACTGGTAGCTTTTGTGCTTACTAATCCTACTTCGATTCACCGTTCTTCGGATCGAGTCCGCCCTGTCGCCCTTCAGGTATATGAGTGAGTCACACGTTGTGGCTCCGGCAATCGCGAAGTGGTTTTCACGATGTTTCCTCCCGGTTTTCTACGTTAATTAGGCAAGGAACAGTGTGAAGTGGATAATCTGTCGTCATATAAGTGAGCTACCCTTGAGCACGACGTTAAACCGCAATCAAACAAACAAACCTATTTTAAAGTAAAAGACATTGATTTGACCAGATTCATTCAAACGTATCAGACATTGATTTGTACATTCATTTAAATATATGTTATATTGATTTGTACATTCATTTTAAATATATGCTATAT
>JAVFBX010220865.1:0-11381 GCA_034783855.1 Mopalia kennerleyi | reverse complement strand
TCATACCACATACGTATGTGGTATGAAGTTTCTCACAATGTGTTACCACACGGGTTTGGCAGAGTATTATATGGGAATATGCCAAACACAAAATTTAAAAAAAAATCTATATTCTTTAACAACACGAAAAATGAACAAAAATGAAGACCGTAGCCGTAAATCAACCAAACTACTCCGCGGATTTGTATTTAAAAAAACCCACACCAAAAAATCCCGCTTCTCGGGTAAAATCACGTTTAAACAAAACACGGTTTCTTTATAATGTATGACTTGTTGCAAATATTTCAAATATACGACAATAGTCTTCAGATGTAAACTGTTAGCACGTGGATTTATCAGTCATATGATGAAATGCGAGTTACCTCCCGTGAAATAAACCGCTCCACATCAGAGATTATTTACGGTACGGAAATTGCCGAGGATGTTCAGACATGCTTGTTGGATGGTCTTCTCTACAGAACTAGTTATAGAATTGTTGATGACAAAGAAACAATTTCATAATATAATTGCAGCTGTACAAAATAACCAGAAGTATAACATCTTATTGACGAATTACGAGTACATAAGTGTATTAAATCTACCAGGTTTATCTACATATCTTAATACATTTTATCTCTCCGTATAGGACATTCACTTTGTTATAGGTAGCATGTTGAGAATGTTGAGACTCAGCCCCATCCGCTTATAAATGCAAGCGATTTATAACATGATTTCCTAAAGAAAAGGGTGTTGGAGTATGATTTACACAAACGGTACAGAACAAAGCATAGTAATTGACAGAGGGGAGTGGTTAAAACAGACAACGAGCATAACAATTTACCGTATGGTCTTGGACAAAGAAAAACAATAATAGTGGTTATATACAACAGTTTGAAAGCCATTGTATTTCACTGCATATAAATAATGTACCATTTGACTTGATTTGATTTATTCACCAATATAACAAATACATTGGGGGGAATAAACTCAGTTGAGCTTGTTATATCTCATGGGATATATTTATGATACATATACTTATATTATGATTAAATTGTATGTTTAAATTATTTAATGTACCATGAACTCATTCCAAATACCTGATGATGGATTAATTTGTTATCCGAAACTTCTGATCTTTGTCGCGTCATTTTTGCTTAGTATAGTCAAACCACTCCATAACCGAATTTGCATTTGCCAAATACCCGATGATGGATTAAGTTATTATCCGAAAGCTGTACAAAGTGATCTTTGTCACGTTATTTTTGCTTAGAATAGAATTTCCATAAGAATCCGAATTTAAATTGTTAAATGTCCATTATAACAGGTTCACTAGATTTTGTTTGAATATACTAAATGAGGGTGCTAGTTTTAGTTCCGCTCTAAGAGTACCGGTATTCCAATCTGTAATTGTTTTCGGGTAGGCAGATCTCGGAATAACGGAGATGTTATCTTGATTTTGATGCCGACGCCCAGACGCGAATAGTACTGACGAGGAACATGAATTAAGAGGATAAATATTCTGGTTCATCATTACTTTGAGCTTTATACATGAAAGTTAATCGTTTGCGGTATCTTCTATCTTACAAACTTGCACACCCTGCCTCCTGAAGGATCTAAGAATGACAATGAAAGCAGTCCGCATCTAGCGGGTACTCAGGAAAATGATATTATGCCGACAATAGTGACCAATGGCTATGTTCTCGATAAAAGTATAGCCTATCGTCGGACGAAAACCATGGCGAATCGCAAACAGTAGTACAACTGCCTTCTGTCAACCCCGATGGTGTGATAACAGTTAGAGATGTTAGTCCCCGACATTTGACATTAAAATGTCGAAACACGTGCTCTCCGACGTTCGTTCAACATTCTAATGTCTCCCAACCAGGTTTTTGACATTCGACACGATTCGATAATATTCGTTGGTTTGTTTTACTTGGGCTTTATGCTATATATGTTTGATTTGTTTCATTCACATCACAGTGCTGCAGGCTGCAATCGTAATAACAATGTTATGCTTAGCGCCTGGTTAAACAGTTTGTAAAAAAATGTTTTCAAATAGGAAGGTAGAACATTGCAGCCCGTAATTCGAGATACATTAGCTCTAAACATCGGTTTTAAAAGAACTTACCCCAAGCTAAACAATCAATCAAAACATGCAAACAATATCAAAATCATGTCCAAAGTCAAAAAGCGACTGGTTCGATAATTCTATTCGGACAGCCCGACTTTTAAGTACGTATCATCGACCAAATGCAGAATAGTACAAACTGTAGACATACGGGCACAGAAACTACCATATAGGTTTTAACAATATCCGTACATAGTATACATTCTCAGCCCAGTCCTGGCATTCATGTTTATGTCGTCACGCTTGTTGATGGTAGAGAATTTACGACTTTACAAGAACACATCTTTTATCACTTCCATTTCCTTCGATACCCACCCTTATCCAGCTGATGAAACCACCAACCCATACGTGAAGGCTCTTCACCTCTTCGGACAGCGATTCTGAATCTGATCAACCGTCTCGTCCGGATTTGCGCCCCACAGGCTCCGCTATTTTTTCCTCGAACTGTTTTCCACCAGTACATTCAGTGATCCCACGACGCCGCCTATTGAGGGTATGAAAGATGTTGGAGTGGATTCGGACGGAAGAATGGGCGACTTGATTCATTTGTTTTACTCATCGTTTCGGAACGATAATTTCCATGCAACCGAGAAATGTGTCACATACTGAATTTTTTGTATTTTGCTTTGAATTTCATCTATTTAACTTACACTCCCTCATTCAGCCCCGCTCTAACTGAGAATTATTTGTTCTTCTTCATTCATTCGTTCTTCCCAAATCCAGTGTTTCAAACACTAATGTAATAATCTGCCAAATTTGAGGGGAAAATCCTAAATATTTTGTGTAAAGTTGATTATTTGACATAGATTGATTGTTCTGAAGACGTATATAGATGACGTTTGATGAAGAGAGCGATGTTTTAAAAAAAAATTTACTGAAAAAGTAAAAAAATTAGAAAATTGTTTCTCTTGATTTGGTTATTTTTAATGGATATACTGTTCTAAAGACGAATATAGACGATTTTTGATGAAAAAATGAGATGTAAAAAAAGTTATTACATTTGTGGTTGAAAATGCATGTGTTTCAACTACTAATGTAATAATCTGCCAAATTTGAGGGGAAATTCCGAAATATTTTGTGTAAAATATTTTTTTACTAAAAATGTCAAAAATTAGAAAATTGTTTCTCTTGATTTGGTTATTTTTAATGGATTTACTGTTCTAAAGACGAATATAGACGATTTTTGATGAACAAATGAGATGTAAAAAAAGTGTGGTTGAAAATGCATGTGTTGATTTCAACCACTAATGTAATAATATGCCAAATTTGAGGGGAAAATCCGAAATATTTTGTGTAAAGTTGGTTATTTGTCATAGATTCATTGTTCTGAAGACGTTTATAGATGAATTTCGATGAAGAGAGCGATGTTTTAAAAAAATAATTTTACTGAAAAATGTCAAAAAGTTTGAAAATTGTTTCTCGTCAGTTGGTTATTTTTAATGGATTTACCGTTCTGAAGACGTATATAGACGATTTTCGATGAAAAAATAAGATGTAAAAAAAGTTATCACATTAGTGTTTGAAAATGTATGTAACGATTTTAATCACTAATATAATAATCATTCCTTAAAAGTCCAGCATTTACCATGGCTAACCAGTTGGCATCGACCAACACCAAGGATGTTGACCATAAAAACTACTTGTAGTTAGTGTGTATTCATGAACTAATTAATTCGATTTTGAGCTCTTTTTGATTTTTTTACTCACCATAAACATATATATAAAGAATTAACGCAAAACACATTATAAACAGCATTGCGGGAATAAAGTCCGAAAGAGGGCTTGTTCTATTCCAAAATATTGTATAAAATGTGTTCAGTTGTAAATATACTCTGTCAAAAAAAAGAAACGCATAGGTGAAATGTCACAAGAAAGTGTTGAATTTAAAAAAAATATATCGTTTCTTGTGTACAATGGCCATGGGTGATTATGTTTCTCAATGCTTCTGGAATGGGACAACATGGCAAACTACACTGAAAAAATATTAACACACATTGTGGCGCGTTTCTGTGGAAATTCGTGTTAAGCAGCATGAAATATTCAGATTTTGACAAATGCAAATAAAACTTGGGGAAAATACTTGGGTGGTGATGAGTATTTAAAGCGGCAATTCTGGCAATGATGTGCCTTTCCCAGTTCACTGTACACGAGTTACAACATGCCGAGACTTAACCTTGCTAATCGAAACATTGCTATTGGCCGCCTTCAGTTAGGTGAATCGCAGTCGGAAGTCGCACCGCACATGAACGTCAGACAGAGCACCATTTCACGTCTTTGGGACAGGTTTCAACGATTCCAGTCTGCAGAAGACCGGCCCCGAAGTGGTAGACCTCGCATAACAACTGCAGCACAAGATCGCTACATCCAGGTCCATCACTTGCGTCACCGAACTACCACAGCAACGAACACAGCTGGACAAGTACCTGGTTTGAGACGGGTGTCTGCACAAACCATTCGGAACCGACTTCGAGAAGCTGGTTTACGGGCTAGGAGACCATACTTCGGCCCCGTTATGCAACGCCAACATCGACGTTTACGCGTTCGCTGGTGCACGAATGTACAGGGCTGGAACTTGAGATACTGGCGGCGAGTATGGTTCAGCGACGAGTCACGTTTCCTTTTACAGAGACATGATGGACGTTATGGGCGTATACAGGCGCCCCAATGAAAGTTTTGCCAACAACTGCGTCGCCCAAGTTGACAGATTCGGTGAAGGCAGTGTCATGATGTAGGGAGCCATCTCCTACACAGGCGGAAGTGAACTGGTGCTTGTACAAGGCAACCTGACAGCTGTACGCTGTGAAATATTTCGTAAATAACCAAATAGATGGTCTGCTAAACAAAATCCAAACACTGTGCCGGCCACTTGGTTCTTAATCTTAACGCTCTGGATGGAAGTGAACGCGAAAAGGGTAGTTCATGCGAGACTACCACACTGCCCATCCACTTAGGGATTCGGTGAACACCTAATAGGTACATTTAAATGTCCCTGTCATATATACAGGTTGAACACGTGATGCCTAAAAGAGTTTTCAGATGAGAACATGTCTGCGCCAGTAACGAAGGTTGGAATCCAGAGTTTATGCATTGTCGTTGTTTTGGGGGGAAGGTGGTTTTGGCGGGTGGGTGTTTTTCTGGATGTCAACTTCAAACTCTAATTTTCATCTTATATGAGAATGACTTTTTGAACTACGGTGAAAATTGGGAGAAAACGTCACAAAACAAAAAAGCAAACAACCCATCCCAGCGACTGCAGGATTCATGCACCGTGTGCGACTACCTCTAGCACCTCATATACCGGACCTCCATTGTAGCACTACCTCTAGCCCCTCATATGCCGGACCTCCTCTATTGGATTACCTCTAGCACCCCATATACCTGACCTCCACTGTGCGACTACCTCTAGCACCCCATATACCTGACCTCCAATCCGCGACTACTTCTAGCACCTCATACACCGGACCTCCACTGTATGACTACCTCCTTCAACTCATATACCTGACCCCCACTGTGCGACTACCTCTAACACCTCATATACCTGACCTCAACTGTACGACTACCTCTAGCACCACATATACCTGACCCCCAATGTGCGACTACCTCTCGCACCACATGTACCTGACCTCCAATGTACGACTACCTCTAGCACCTCATAAACCTGACCTCCACAGTACGACTACCTCTAGCACCACATATACCTGACCCCCACTGTGCAACTACCTCTCGCACCACATATACCTGACCCCCACTGTGCGACTACCTCTCGCACCACATATACCTGACCTCTATTGTGCGACTACCTCTAGAACCTCATATAACTGACTTCCACTGTGGGACTACCTCTAGCACCTCATACACCTGACCTCCACGTTAGGACTATCTGTAGCCCCTCATATACTGGACCTCTACTGTATGACTACCTCTATCAACTCATATACCTGACCTCCACTGTGCGAGTACTTTTAGCACCTCATATAACTGACCTCCACTGTAGGACTATCTGAGGCACCTCATATACCTGACCCCTTTTTTTCGACTATCTCTAGCACCTCATTTACCTGACCTCCACTGTAGGACTATCTGTAGCACGTCATATACCTGACGTCCACTGTAGGACTATCTGTAGTACCTCATATACCTGACCTCCACTGTAGGATTCCCTCTAGCACCTCATATACCTAACCTCCACTTTAGGACTACCTCTAGCACCTCATATAACTGACCTCCACTGTGGGACTACCTCTAGCACCTCATATACCTGACCTCCACTGTAGGACTATCTGTAGCCCCTCATATACCTGACCTCCACTGTACGACTACCTCTAGTACCTCATATACTTGACCTTCACTGTAGGAATATCTGTAGCATCTCATATACCTGACCTCCACTGTACGACTACCTCTAGCACCTCATATACTTGACCTTCACTGTAGGACTATCTGTAGTACCTCATATACCTGACCTCCACTGTACGACTACCTCTAGCACCTCATATACTTGACCTCCACTGTAGGTTCCACCACTGCATGGTGGAACTAGCTCTTTGAGCTGCTCATCGCAGGAAGATCAGTAAGTCGACAGGCCACACAGTTTTGTGGATATAACATAACATGAGTATTTATTGGAATCATCAGCCCCTCCATAAAAGGCACTTAGATTATAACATGGAGCGTGCCCATTTAGGTATGCAAAAATCCGAAAAAAATAAACGACTGAAGACGTAATGTATTTCGGTTTCTATTATAATCACTTAAATGGATATATGTACATATGGAATATGAAAGAAATCACGACTTATTGTAGACTGTCCTGATATATGATTTGTCCCTTATTCATACATATGGAAGTGACACAGCTTTTATAATACAGGAGTTTCGAGTTCTGTTACGTCAACTAAGTGACGTGGCTTTACGTAATGACGTCATCGCTTTGCGGTAATAGCCGGTTATATAATAAAGTTAATAAAGCTTAGATTTTGTTTTTCAGATTTTATAATGGTAAACTACTAGGTGAAACCAAGTACACCATACTAGAGCTGATTACCCTACCGCGAAAAGACAAAGTAATTTTGCAAATTAGGGAAAGCCATTCTGTTGTCGTAACGTACTAGGTCGAAACTTCCGTATTGACATGCAGGGTTGCAGATAATTCGTTAGGTGAGTGGGTGGCCTAGTATTCTAACCAGACCTTCAGGTTTGGCAAGCTATTGAGGTTTTTGCGGAAAAAAACTTCTTATATATTGGCCTAGATATGTTAAGGGCAGAGTGAAGATGTTATATGGTCTAAGGAACCAATGTGGAAGTAACTATCTTTGAGGTGTAAAGCGTCTACTGACACTGTAGTTGCCGAGCTTTCCCTGTCAGCTATTCTCTCTTTGGTTAGCTGCAGTACAAAGACGATTCATGTCGCCTGGCCGGTCTTCACAGAGATAAAGTTTGTTTCATCTCCCTAGGCTGCTATTTTCTTAACAGAATATCGGCATGTCTTTTTCCTTGATGTGCGAAAACATTGGCGGCCTTCTCGCTTAATTATTCCTCGTTGTTTTTTTTATGTCTATACATACAGACATGTAGCCACAGAGAACCAACACTTGCTTCACAAGAATCGAACACTCAACCTTGTGAATTGATCACTGCCAAAGGAAAGCATTTTTTTCAATTGGAAAGTTCCAGGGCTGTTAGCAGAGTATGTCTACTGATTCTTGCAGTCCATATCTAAAATCTGCAGAAAACCTCCTGACGTGTCTGCAGGAAAACAATAGAGCTGTTAAGTTACTAGAAAAATTACCAGAGAAGCAGGCTTACATTTCAGCCAATGCGGTGTGTTGAATAACATATTTACATTATATTAGTTTGCTCGATCAATTGGATGCTATTTGAATATTTTAGAATAGTCACACAGTTCTCCTTTGATCAACGGTATTACAAAGACGTGAAGCCTAACCAGGTATAATCTCAGTACACCCTGATATGAAGTAAACAATCTGTACACAACATAAAATGACATTTAAACAATGATATTATATAAGTTTACAGCTTCTGAGGAGTTCTGAGGTATATCTTGTTTGTGTCTATATATAATCCGTGGTTAAATCTTTAAATAAGAGTAACAGAGAGAAACTGTGTACTCCTCGTCAAAACCTTGCAATTTCTCTCATACGGGATATAAACTATATCATCTATAATTCTACAAGCCTATAAACTTTTACTAAAGGTTTTTCGACCTTGGACTCAATATTTTATCTGGCGTTTTATTCAATAAAACCATTTTTATTTCATGATTGGGACTTTGTTACTTAAAGCGGTATTAAAATTGACATGTTGCCTGAGTTAATTGTGTTCAAACTTCAATAGAATCTAAAATAACATTGACACTTGATAAATAACATCGAAATTGATCTTATTGCATCATCTACCATCGCCATCCATTTGTGACAACAATAACAAATGGGGACAGCAACTCCTAGCATGTCCAATAAATACTAATAGTGATTCTGGTTATTAGACTAGGTTATTATCGAATGTTCACCTTTGAAATTAAGGTTAACATATTATGCCCTTCGCTTTCCAACAACCTACGAATTCAGGACCCTTCGCATATTTAATAAGTTATATGACAATGTAGCACAAAAAATGACATTTAAATATTTAACCCGTTTCGGCGAAGAAATATTTACCACACATGTCAAATAATTAAAGACTAATAACATTACAATAATAATACTTTAAAATAACGAAATATGACATTGTTTACCCTGGTTAACTGAGCCGACCAGTCACCATTGACAGGTGCTCCTCACATCTGCCGTAAAGCAGTCCTAATTGTCGTACATGCTTAACGACACTGCGCATAAATATCAAGTAACTCCTAATCACTCCTCCGGCGTCATCCTGGAAAACGCCACAGAACAAAATAACGCAGATTGGAATCTTCAATTCAGATCTTTCCAGGCCGTTTGCTCGTGTAGCTAGATGCCACACGCAGGATATGGGAATACAAAGCCATTTTTCATTGGATAGAAACTCCACACTGGATGCTCGTATCTTGTGTTGTCTTGATCTTATTTGTTGGAGTGAATCGTTTAATCGCTGCACACAGACACTGTTCGCTCACGAAAATGCATATAATTAATGTTGAATTGATTCGAGGTTGATTCAGCATTGACGCGTCTCTTTGGAACAACAGGTAAGTTTCCAGACTCTGGGTAGAAACTGGGAATCGATCCCTGACCACCCGACTGTCCCACCCGAATCATTTACAAACCTCACTGCGCAAACCCAATAACTTGAGACGAGATGGTCCTGACCCTGGTTACGTTTGTTTGGCCAATAAGTCCATGACCACGTCATGATCCATGGCCTGTAAAGTCTCCGTGTCCATTCCTAAAGCATTGGCAATACTTGACACATTGAAACCAAACTCCATTAAGAGATCAATGAAGTCCATGTCCTCGTTAGTGAAGGGATTCTTCAGCTTATTACAAGAGAAATTACACTGAGGCCAGGCACAACTGTCGATTAGGTGATGCTTACACAACCGTTTACCATTCTTTGCCAACGAACGTTTGTTCCTGTTCTCTGGAAAATAAAAAACAATGGAAATAGTGTTCACATTGATTCAATTCTCATATGAACGTCGATTATTTGATTAAGATTACCTCTAGGCCAATAAATGTTGACTTGGAACAACAGGGACCAATATGTGAAGTTTGTTCTGACTTAGTCATATCGGTCAAATGTAAAGCTTGTTCTGATCGGAAGTCAAATCGACCTTTACAAAGTAACAATGGACACCACTCAGGTGTATTGATAATGACCAAATACGAACAATTTATATACACTACATATCATCATCTTCCAAAGAATAGTCGTTTGAGCAATTACAAATGTTTTGCAAAGTGTAATCATTTTTCTTTACAGGTTGTGTTGAAAATGTAATGTACTTGTGAGGTAGAAAAGCAGGCACACTGCTCTACATTACAGGTTCATATCTGCAGTTCGTCATGTTCAACTAGAGTAGAAAACAGGTGGTGAATCAACAGGTATCAACAGTCTGTACTAACTCAGAACCGACATCTAACTAAATATACACGCGCTACAAACGCCTACAAATACGCTATAAAATTATTTTCTTGTCCAAAATAACCTACCGTGAAAGTTAATATGGCTGCTAAATTGTAAACATAGAATTACATAATATATTTAGGTTTTTTGAATATGTTCTGAACTGTAAAATTGCCCTTCTAAAAGCATTTCTATTCACAGTAAGTTTATAGAGAAAACGGATGGGAGGTCTTCATTTACTTCATGTCACAATTGTAATAAACTGCAATCAAATCTCTTCACGCATTCCATTGTGTTCTACTAGAATATAATTAGTCTATAAGATGTCACCTTATGGGAAGCTTATATAGCTTACCTCTATTTTTCCTTCTTCGCCTTCTCTTATTCTTTTTTCGCCTTCTTCGCTTTTTATTTCGCAGTCTTTTAGCAGCTTTTTTACCAACTGGGTCATCTCCAAGAGGCATCTCATCCTTATTAGCCAAGTTATTTCTGTGTAAGGTAATTAGAGGATGGTTTTATCCGTTTAAAGAAAACTATGACATGATGAGATGATCATATTGTTAATACTATTTGCTGCTGGCAAGAGGCCCGTTACTCCAATTCAGTGAATAGTCAATAGTATCTTTCTGAAGGGAATAATCCGCTTATGACAAACAATGAGTGATCTATAGCTTTTAAATCCATTTGATTTAGACAGTACACAAACAGCGCGTGTTTGGTTAACTGCTAAGTGAACCAAATTGTTACCGAGAGAGTCAAGGAAATTTGGATAGTTGTATAGAACTGTGTAGAAACTTAAGGTGGCTGTACAGAACTGTGTAGAAACTTAATGTGGTTGTATAGAACTGTGTAGAAACTTAAGGTGGCTGTACAGAACTGTGTAGAAACTTAAGGTGGTTGTATAGAACTGTGTATAAACTTAATGTATTTGTACAGAACTGTGTAGAAACTTAAGCTGGCTGTACAGAACTGTGTAGAAACTTAATGTACTTGTATAGAACTGTCTAGAAACTTAAGGTGGTTGTATAGAATTGTGTTGTATAGACGTGTGTAGAAACTGGGTGGGGGTTGTGTAGAAACTGTGGGTGGTGGTGGTGTAGAAACTGTGGGTGGTGGTTGTGTAGAAACTGTGCGTGGTGGTTGTGTAGAAACTGTGGGTGGTGGTTGTGTAGAAACTGTGGGTGGTGGTTGTGTAGAAACTGTGGGTGGT
>JAVFBX010220854.1:0-11383 GCA_034783855.1 Mopalia kennerleyi | reverse complement strand
AACGATCTGATTGGTTCGTCCCATTGTTTCATGTGACAGGTGCTACCACGTGGATAGAGAACAAATGAACACAAAATATAAAGTAATGAAGCAGATCAATAAAAGATAAAATCGAAGAATTTTAAAGATACACAATATCTAGAAAGGTCTGTATTTACATAATCTGGTGAAGACGTGGAAAATTATTTCAGTACAGTTTGCATTTAGCACAAAAAGCAATCTTAGAAACCATATTTATGTGTATGAAATAATGGAGATAAAAACAGAAGTAGACTAAACCTTTTTTTTTTACATCACATTGTACCGTTAACCATCCCAGCATATATCGCAGAAAAACTCAATCAGCCAGTCGTTCGAAGCGTTGGATCTGTTCCACAGAACGGTTCAAATCTCGGTGCATGATGGAGGCAAGCAAACTTATGGTAATTCATTTTGGTTAGAGCACGGGTAATTTAAACCAGACCAGAGTGGAGGCCACTGAGCAAAAGTTATTTTCTCCATATCAAAAAAATAACAAGGTGTTTGTTAATCACGTTAGATGGCGAATCAGGAAGACTATTGAATTATAAACAAGTATAGGCCCTATGTGATAGAAAAGCGTATTAAATATAGAAATACAATTGTATATGATCAGTATGGTACCGAGCCCCTATTGTCATCAACTGCTCCTTGCCGCATGAGGCATGTTTACTATTGTATTTAAACGAACTATTTAAAGAAACACCTATATATTTTCATATAGGTGATAAGCATTTTTATGCAAAATAATCGCTCCATTTCGTTTTTCCGCCTAGCATGCCATATTCTTGCCTTGATCATCTCATAATTAAAGCTGCTAACAATTGTTAATCTTGTTATATTTCTTCATTCTTAGCTTATGAAAAGCTTCTGACAACATAAATCATTATATAATCCCAACTTGACCATTATTGTATATACGGCTTCCGCGAAATATACGACAGATGTGGTTTAATGTCTATTTAACTGGTCACTTTCAAGTTATATCACATCTGATCTGTTTGTACGTTTTATTTTTGTCTCCGTCGTCATATAAGTGAAATACCCTTGAGTACGACGTTCAACACCAATCAAACAAACAAACAAACAAACTATGGTGGTTAGAGAGTAAACGTTATACAAGTTTTTCACAAAGTAATGTGTTTGCTTAATTGTTTGTTTGATTGGGGTTTAATGTCCTACTCAAGGTTATTTGGTTGTCCACTTCACGCTCTGCCTAATTATGGTGCAGGGTGAAATCCACCCCGGCAAATGCCGATGGTTGACAGACACTCAATCGAGTGAACGGTACACCGAAGTGGACACACGCTAACCCCGACAGCAGGCCTCAGTTATTTTAATAAGGTGAAAATTGAAGAAGAAACCTTGTTAACACAAGCCATATGTTAAATGGAGTTGAATGTCTCGTCCATTGAATCACAAGCTCAACAACGATGTTTCTCCGGCAAAACCAATCCAAAATTTCCCTTCTCAATGGGCAGGAGTAAAATGTGCTGAAGGAGATGACCTGCTTATCCTACAAGATATTTCATAAAATTTGAATTTCTGTGAGTATTTCGATGGCTTATTGGTGTATTTTTGTAATTGAGAAAACAGGGTTTCTTCATTCATAAAACTCTGAATTTAAGTCTTAGAAAATACCCTACTGAATTAGCCTGCAGTTGGTATTTTTTATTCTGTGGCCCTCATCGACAATAAGATATTTCCACTCGTAATTCTGAAGGAGCTTTCTATCTCTCATAGCAATTTCATAGGACGTGATTACAGATGGTTGGGAGCTGACTTTTGATGTCACAGATGAACTGCGGCGAATTTGACGTCTGATTGTACATCGCTCATCCTTAGTTCCATGGTAAAACACCACAGGTAACTGAAAAAAGCGAAACAAAGATTTGTTTGTTTGATTGGAGTTTTATGCATAATCAAGGGTATTTCACTTATAGGAAGGATTATCCATTTCACACTGTTCCTCGTCAAATTAAGGTGGAAATCTGGGAGGAAACCGTATACAAACCACAGCGGTGAATGCCTGAGCCACATTATGTGACTCACTCATATACCTGATGATGGAAACAAAAAAAAAACAAAAAAACAAATCACAGACTGAATTCCTGAAGAGAACAGCTAGGCTAGGAGAACAGAACAGCCCTTTAATTATGATATATAGTGTTTAATAGGACTAACATGGATACTGAAAACAATTAAACAATAGTCGATGGAGTACCTTGTCAAGTGTGTTTCTGGCACATTCAGCGATATTATAAACATATATTTTAAAATTTTATGTACAGAGCATTTTAATGGTTTTAATCTGTTTCACCCTGGTGAACGGAGGTGCCCTTACACAGTCTGTCTGATTGTTTGTTCAGTTTTTGTTGGATTTATGGTTAAATATTGTGCTCAAGGATATTCACATCGATCATTGCCTCAATCCTGTGGAAAACAGTGAGGAAATCTCATAAAAACCATCCGAGCTATTGCCAGAACCACCTTGTCTTAATGAGGGGTGTTCTAAAGAATTTAACGCTGAGCTTAACTTTATAGGATTCATATGATTCAAGGGAAAGGCTTCAGCCTAGTTCAAGCAGTCTCTGCTAAATGTCACAACTTCACTAAACTTAAATTGAACAATTCTGAAATAAAAAACTATGACTTACCTTAGGTGTGAACCTCTTGAATTCTGAAAACCAGTTGGGCAAGGTAGATAAGGGGCCCACAATGAGGTATGGACCTCCCACTTCCATCAGGGTGAGATGAGCTATGACAGCAATACACTGAACTGTTTTCCCCAAACCCATTTCATCAGCCAGAATCCCATTCACACCATTCTCATATAACACCTGGTTCAACAATTCAAAACATCATCAAGCACAATACAAGTTGTTTTTTTTTTAATTCTAGTGTTAGTTCTTATACAAAAATACTGGGTATTGTTCCACAAAGTGATCTTAGCCAAAGTTGATCTTAATTACCATGACGACAATACTTTCAGTACTGGTTGTCATGACAATTAAGATGAACTAAGCCTACGGTTGTTCGGTGCAATGGGCCATTGTTTTTTTCAGGCAGTTACAGTTGTTAGTTTCTTTAGCAATACCAGCACAGTGTGTTGGATGGTTTGATTGGGGTTTAACGTCGTACTCAAGGGTATTACACTTGTATAATGATAAATTGTCCATTTCACACTATTTCTTGGAAAACCAGGAAAAAACCTGGTAAGAAAAATACTCCTGCGTAGACAGAGCCAGGTCATGTGACTCTCACATGTACATCGAAGTAAGATAAGTAGGTGGTCATGTTACCACTCAACCACAGCCACTGTCTCCTGCAGTGCTAACAGACAGTATGGCTCAGTTTGAATGGCTAGGTATGATATACAATGGCTGTTGTCACTTACACTCATCCATTTGTATCCATCTATCTGGTAAGATCTCAACACCCCACCTGAGAATAACATGGGCTGGTCAGCAGGGACAACCTCTCCATTAATCATCTTCTTTTTTTCCACATATAAACTCGCGTCCTCAACTTCAATGGTTTCCTTGTTGGCAGAACCAACTAAAGATGAAGCATCACCCTTAAAATGTAAGTCATACACCGAATGATATTTTTGTGGCTTGAGAAAGTGAATATTGACAGTATTTTGTGATTTTCGGGATAACCCTTTCTTACTCTGAACAGATTCCAGTTAAGACAATTTCACATGATGGCGTGCCAGCCCAATGGGTGACTACGGCAACAGAAAGCTCTCCACAAGCATCCGCTCCCATCAACAGAGATTATAAACTTATAAACATTTCACCTTTAAATTGAAACCTTTGAGCCTCACCTGAGCATTAACAGAGTCCTTTTTTTCAGGAGAAGATTTGTTGTCTGTTATATTTTCCTTATCTAAGCTCTTCTCCTGGGATATCTTCTGCTTCTTCGACGCCTAAATAATAATATTACACTTATTACTTATTTATACAACTTCGACACAAGAACTGCTTATTATAAAATAACAATCTTATTACTCATTATATTGTCTTATTGTCACAGTTACCTTCAACATAAGCCAAGATTGGTTGGTGTTTGATTGGGATTTAACATCATACTCCAGGGTATTTCACTTATATGATGACGGACTGTCCAAGTCCGACAGTTCCTTGCCTAATTACATTGGAAAACCGAGAGGAAACCTGATTAAAACCACCCCTGTGACTTCTGGAGCCACATTGTGACTCACTCATATACCCTAAGGTCGACAGATGAACTCGATCCGGTGGACAGTACATCGTAGTTGGATTAGTAAGTGCACTCGCTACCCACAAAGACACGGCCTGTCCCCTATTGCATAGTGAAGCGAGGCAGAGTATCACATCTTCAATGGCTTCATACCAGGCTCACATAAATTATGTTTCTCACCAAGTTTAATTTTTTTAAAAAACCTCCCAGTGTAAATCAATAATAGTTCACCTCATAGAAATATTGGTTTCTGATGGAATCCCATGGAATGAAAAAATAATAAAGAAATCTTGTTGGAAATATCAAGGTCAGGATGTTTGCTCTGAAACAATTGGTTTACCTGTTCCTCAGGATTAGGCTCATCAGACTTTGACATCATTCGTTTCTTTCCCTTCTTAGAACTTGTGCCCTCTACAAACGCACAGAAAAACAAAAACCCTAAAGACCATAATAGACTAGTCACCCTTAAGGGTCATTTTGTGACCAAAGATTGATAAAATAAAAGCTTGTGAAGTTCCTCCACATTCAAATAAAGGTACAAATTGCGACTGTGGGTTTCACGCCACACTATGATTGCCGGAGCCACATCGCGTTGACTTCAAACCTGTTGACTGAACATAGAGTTTCAGTATGTTGAAATGCTAACCACTGAACCAGTCGTACACCACTTTGATTTGTTTGTTTCATTTGGGTTTAATGCCGTACTTAAGGTTATTTCACTCACAGGACGTGGCACGAAGGAAACCAACACCCAACACCACTGGCAACAAACAAAAGCATCACAGGACAAATACAGACATCACAAACATATTGGTTTCCTGTTCCTCTTTCGCCCAAAAAGCACCAGGGCAACAAGAAGCTCCCTCCAACCACCTGCTGGAAGTATAGACAGTAGAGATATGCTTAAAACATAGTGCCCTCAAGACGAGCATAGAAGAGAAAACTATGGTGTAACGGGGATACACCATTTACTGTGCAACAAATCAATGTGGGGATTTATGTCAGAGAGCCCAACAATTACCCACTATTTACAGTAAATTTTTTTTAAAATGGCTCACTTTGTAAATCTGGCACATCATCCTTCTGCCTTTTTCTTGTGTCCCTTTTACTCTTGTTCTCAGTCAGGTCATCTTTCTAAAAAAAAAACATTACAAACAATTTAAAAACTTGTCCTAAAGTACAAACATTACAAAACAATGTAAGCACTTGCTTCAGATGGACTCGATCCTGTGAAGGGTGCATCAAGCAGGATTAGTAAGAGCACACACGAACTAGGGCCCCCGCTTTTTTAATCAAATAAGACTAAGCCACAGCTGAATGTCTGGAATTTTGTTGTGGTTGATATGTAAAATGAGAACAAAGTATGCGATATCTAAAAGACATTGTACTAAATGTTTACTTCTTTCAAAGTTTTTTCTTCTTCTTTCCTTGCTTCTTCTTTCTTTTTTTGATTTTTCTCCTTTCTTTCTTGTCTTTTCCTTGTTTCTTCCTTCTGTCTTTCCATTCGTTCCAGCAGATACTGTGTGTACATGTTACTCTTTGTTAGCAGAAACTGAAGGCGTCGAAATCTGTCTTCTTTCAACCCCTCTGTCATCTCTTTCATTAACTAAACAGTTAAAAATCAAAACGGGTTCATGAAAATGACAAATCACACACATTGTGCAAAACTTCGAACAACATAGTGTGAAATTTTGCTGTGTTCATGATAGACACAATTAACTGATCTGCTTGCCATATGGACAGACTTTTTCAAAATCAGACTCTATGGAGAGAATTAATAGGAGGAAATTTATGTCTTTTCACAGCAGAGCCACATTTCAGATTTTTCTGCTGGACTTTTGTTTATCTTCCGGTACTGTAAATGTATAATACTACTAAAAATGTATAATACTACCACCTACCTATAACACAGTGCTAGATTATATACGAAATATGTTACAGTTTAACCTATTTGTAGGACATTCTGACTTAATGGTAATTTATTTATTTATTTTATTTATTCAATACAAGATCAACAGATCAAAAGACCCAGTAACAGACCAGGAAAAAACACTACAAACAATGCGTTAACACACATAATCATACACAGTTTAACACTTATTACAAAATAGTATAAAATAAGAATAAAAAATTTAAACAGAAAATGGACAAAAAGAAAAAGTATTGGTAATATAGTTGAACCTTTTTTCTCTGCTCTTTAATTTTCTCATCTTCCTTCACAGACTCCTCGTGTAGCTGCTGTTCCTCTTTGATCATTTGATTGGTCAGCACACCACTGGGATCTGTCAGTTCACTGGCTAAAGTTTCAGAACCATCTTCTCCCTCAATGGTCTTTCCAGCCAGGTCAGCCTTCTCCTCATTGGCTGGGACTTCATCAGTTTCTTTTGGAGTTGACACACACTGTAGAACAAATGTTTGAGTTACACTTAAAACAAAAATTGTTATGATAAAAAAATATCAAGTTTATGTATATTGTCAAGGCAAAACATTAACCCCTAAAACACACATAATGTACTTTTGCGAGCAAGGTAAAAATATTTATTTAATTATATGAAAGAACAGGAATGCTTTATCTCTCATCAATTTGGTAGGCGTTAAAATTTATTATTATTTTCAGATAGTCGACATCAGACTCGAACCCTCGAGTGATACATTGAAGGATCAGTAGACCAACAGGCAAACCACTACTTTCATTGAAAGTCAAACCCAGAATTATTTTAGTAAAAAAAATATATACCTTTTCATCAGGTGAGTGTTTCTCTGTGTTCACTTCTGGGACTGTAGAAAGAAAAAATAGTTACTTTTAAATACTGAAACAGTTAATCGTGAAGATAACGTTTGTCCAAAACTTCATAGAATTTTCGGGTCTTCTTATTTTGCTAATCATTAGCCAAACACCAAACTAGGAGTAATTTCTAACACACTATAATATTTTTGTTTGATTGTAACTAAACACTGTACAGAAGGCTATTTCACTTTAAGAACGACAGATTCTCCACTTCACAGTATGCCTTACTAAAATCAGGGGGAAACCTTGATGAAGCCTCGTAAACCCATTCATTTCACTCCCCAAATTTAAGTTCTGTAGTATCTATAATTACATAATTCCAATCGATTGTTTGATTGGTGGTACTAAGGCCTAAAACAAAAAAATGTCTTGTTTCCTCTTACCCGACCGACCTACGAAATAGCGACGAGTCGAAAGTTTTTATTGGCTTTTCTGTTTTAAATCTTTCCAAATTGTCATATGTGGTAGCAAAATCGTTTTTTTGTCAAGTTTTTCAGTCATGCAAGCATCTGTATCAGTTTTATTCAATATCTACTGTTTTGTACACTACAAAACAAAAAAAAAATTAACAAAAAAAAAATTCCTGCCTGACTAGCCCAATTTTTTTCAGGCCATTAAGGGAAACAAAGGCCTTTTATAGGACAGATTGTCCATTGCATACCATTTCTTTCATTGTGTTAACAAAGAAAGCATCTATATATACAAATATTGGGCCTGTAATCCCGAGGTCCCGGGTTTAAATCCCATTGGAGGTAAGCAAATTTTTCTGCCTTCATTTATTCAATATAAATATCCCTTTACCCGTAGTTAAATCAGAGCATGTGGGTGTAATATCATCAGTGGGAGCATCATCGCCATTGGTGGAGACTGCAGGCTTGGTTGGGCTTGGGTTGGCCGTAACAGATTCGCTGGCTGCCTCAACTGAGCATTCTGGAGTAACTTGAGATTCAATTGGTTCAGCACCTTTCTCTGAGTCATCATTTTTTATCGGTTTTGCTCCATTCAAATTTTCAATTTTGGGTGGTGTCAATTCAACTTCCATTTCCTGCAAAAAAATTGTACACGATAGATTATTTTTCTAAGCCTTTAACTTAATTTACACAGATAACCATATATTAGCCTATTACACATTACAGTACAAGATGTCAAATCATTTCAATATAAAACAACAAACTCCATCTAGGTTGATGCAATTTCACTTATTTGATGGCAGTGCCTCTACAAAAGAGTCAACAAAATTTATATATATATATAAACCCTTTCAAATTGTTTGGATTGCTTGACATTGATTTAGGCTAATATACAATTTCTTAAATTTGTTCACTCATCTTCAACTAAACGTAACATTTAAGTAATCAACCTTTTTTTCCTCACTTGCTGTACTCAAATCCTCAAAGCTGTACTCAAATCTGTGAGTGGTACATTGATTTGTTAGTTTGATTGGGGTTTAACGGCGTTCTCAAGGGTATTTCACTTATATGACGACGTGCAAGCGCAATGGGTGAAAGAAACCACCCTTGACATCACTGGCAACAAACAAAGACAGGACGGGACAAATACAGGACGCAATACAGACACCACAAACAGATCAGCTTCCTGCTCCTCTAGCTCTGAGAGCACCTGGGCAACATAAAGCTCCCTCCAACTGCCCGCAGGACTCAGAAGAAGATAATATATCACATTCTTTGGAACTCACAATGAACCTGTCTAACCTTTTATTCAATGAGCCTCAGTCAAAACAGCTCAAAAAAAGTACTCGATACCGTATCTCCAAATCACAACTCCTCAAATCTGTTAATCACAATTAATGATTTCAAACAGACTTATATCCAAATTCATCATTAGAGAAAGTTTAATTACACAGCTTGTTTTGTTTCTTATATATCCTGTTCTCCTCCTAAAACTCTATTCTTACCTGGTTCATCGTCCACATAATTCTTAAAGGCAATTTTCTCTGAGTTTACAATGAGAGTTACTTCCTCCTGGCTCGTCTGGAAATTACCAACAACATCAGCTAATAACCTGAGAATAAAAAAAACTATATTAGGCATATTGTCTGTTCTATTCAAAGGTTAAACACAATATAAGATTTTTGGAGGTCCATTTCAACTGTCGAACAAAAAACATTAAGTCAGGAATTGGTGAAATGGCAACTTTCAATCTAAGTAAAATCAGATCTCAAAAACGAGATCTGAAGTTTTCCGACTGCATATTTTTACATGGCCAACGGATACATGCACATTTTTTAGATCTGATTTGAATTAGATTGTGGCAACTTTTAAACAATTTGGATTATGGATTCACGATTCAAGCCATGATGGAAATTTGGTCATATTGAATCAAAATAATACTATTAAATTTGAGAAAGCAATTGAACCAGTTTAGATACATCATACATGTATATTTTTTGTAAATTTATATTGAAAAAGGGCACAACCATAATAAATGACAACATGCATGCATGTTTACATGGCTATAATAAAAACTTGCTGAAATTTTAATTTGTAATTTGTCAAATTCATTAAATTATGGTATGTTGTAGTTGTAGGGCTGGTATCTGTATATGGACTTCTTCGCCCATCAATCACAAAATGTATTTTCACATTTTCTTGGTTTCAAAATTTTGTTTTGATATAATTGGTCCTTACCCCAATAAAGATAAATAGACATATTTACTTTTTTGTTCTTGATTTGCTCAAATTTTCTGATAATAGATGATAAAATACTACCTGTGTGTTTACCTGGCATGAGCTGTGACCATGTAAGAACACATGTCCTTAGAGAATACAGCCTGTAAAGTTTCACACTCAATAAAGATGAGGTCCGCGTGGGTGGGTGGGGGGATGATAATAATCTACCCGTGTGTTTACCTGGCGTGAGCTGTGAGAATGTTAGAACACATGTCCTTGGAGAATACAGCCTGTAAAGTTTCACACTCGATAAAAATGAGGTCGGGGTGGGTGGGGGAATGATAATAATCTACCTGTGTGTTTACCTGGCGTGAGCTGTGAGAATGTTGGAACACATGTCCTTGGAGAATACAGCCTGTAAAGTTTCACACTCAATAAAGGCCAGGTTGTGAGTCTTGACAATACCTGAAAATATACAGTTTTACACTAATTGATTGATAAGGAACTAAACAAATTATCAACACAAAGACTGTGACCCTGATTAATTGATTGGCTTCTCCTTTAAAAGCAAGCATATATGCCTTGACCATATCTGAAGATAAAATATATACATGAAATAATTTATATGGAGAGACAAATTTGCTTGCCTCCACTGGGAATCGAACCCAGGACCTTTGCGTAACAGGCCCAGCACTCTACCAACTGTGATACAGAGACTCATGGCAGAATGAGTCTGACACAGTCAAGACATTTATAGACTGCCACAAAATTTAGATAAACTTACAAAAACTAAATAATCATGGCTTTTTGGCTAGAATTTATATTACGCCAAATATTATTTTACTTCTTAGACGGCAGAGGCGCACAAATCAATGTCAACACCAAGATTGTTTGATTGGAGTTTAGCATCATACTTGAGGTTATTTCACTCATGTGAAGGGGTGCCAGAGTAATGGGTGAAGGAAACCACCGTCGGCACCACTGGCAATAAACAAAGACAAGAAAGGCCATACAGGACAGCCACTAGCAGGGGATTAGCCAGAAATCAAACAATGATGTCCAAAATGGTAATTTTGCTTCACTTTTTAAGTAACAGTTTCCCTATCTTTTGCATGTTAAAGTTTCTTATAACAGGCTGTCCAAATGAGGGGTGTCCATATGGACAGGTGGAAACTGCTTTGCCTAAGCTCTTGCTCACAAGATGTTATACTAAGACATCACAAGGAGTTCGGCTTGATGCACACTTAGCTCTGAGAGCACAGTTCCCTTCTAACCACCCACACCAAGATTGTTTGTTTGTTTGATTGGGGTTTAACGTAGTACTCAAGGGTATTTCAATTATATGAAAATGGATTGTCCACTTCACACTGTTCCTTGCCCTATAATGGTGGAAAAATGGGAGGAAACCTCGTAAAAACTACCCCCGCGATTGCCAGAGCTACATCGTTTGTCTCACTCATATAGCTGAGGGTCGACAGACTCGATCCCTTGAACGGTACATAGAAGTAGGCGTTAGAGAGCGCACTCGCTAACCACTACACCACGGCCCCCACACCAAAAGGCTAAGCAGGGGTCGAAATAATAGGGTGTCCGTCTGTCGCGGACAGGTAGATTTTACGTGCGACAGGTAGTAGAAAAGTTAGCTGTCGCATGCGACAGTTGGACTATTTATTGTACATTTAACTATTTCTGCTATAAACATCAGTGAATTCGCAAAAATTTG
>JAVFBX010220842.1:0-21167 GCA_034783855.1 Mopalia kennerleyi | reverse complement strand
CCTTTTCAGACCGTACGTATATGAACCATCTGATACGGATAAATATACGATGCCTCTGTATCTGTGTGGCGAGACTCATAGGTATATGATAAAAATGGTTATCCGGCTATTCTCCGAGGACACGATCGGACAGCTCATTGTAAGGTGACAAGATATAGATTGAGATAACAGTTCGTATCTATCTATCTGCAGATTGCGATAAATTATGGCCTACTCTTAATTTAGTTTTGTACCATTACACAAGATATAGCTCTATTGCTTTGTTTGATTTGGGTTTAACAGCGTACAGGTATTTCACTCATATGTCGACTGATGGTCAATTTTTCAATCTGCGTTGATGGAAAACTCTGAAAACCCACCCAGTGTCGGAGCGACCTCGTGTGACTCCCTGGTATACCTTAGATGGGCAATAGAACTCGATCCTGTGAACGGCATTTCTAAGGAGGATCAGAAGGCCGATGTACAGTGACCAACTGGGGGCCAAATCTAGATTTTGTTTCTGGAAATTTACTTTGAACTGCCAGTCGGGTGTTCATGGTTCCTGCTATTTGCGTACCATTTAACAAGATATAGCTTGAGGCTGTGGTTGGTGTCTACATGTGGCGCCCCTTGGTGATTAACCTGAAATTTGGTTTCCGAGTAATCCCTCAAACACCACTGGTTGGGTAAGATAATACTTGGTATTTATAGTCCTGTGGCAACATATCTAAAAATAAAGTACATCCTCCAAATACATGCAGAGTGGGAAACGTGGAAGGTGTCAGCGTTAAATTGAGTAGAATGAAATAGCAGCATTGACTACAATGTCAAAAGGCTTATCTCTGATTAACCGTATACACTTTCTTCAGAATGTTTCCCGCACTCGTTAGATATATGGGCTTCAACCTGTGCTTAGTGGTAATCAATGATGCTCCACTAGTGTCAGCATTATGGCTTAATTAGTCCGAATGGTGAGAAATTGTAAATAATTTTATCGATTAGCAATAATTAAAGCTGGCTTAATATGGAATCCCATTCCAACATTAATTAACTGTATTGGGGCTTTAAATTAAAGATTAATATAAACCGAAAGCAGGTGCAGTATGTAAATGTCGTCTGTACACTTCTGGCAAGTTTCGAAATTCTAATTACAAGTAGTCAAATTTGGGACTTTAATTCAGCTTGTCAGTAAGCTCATTAACAAAGCAATTGGCAAGGTGTTGGTGATTAATGTGATTATCGTAGCAGCCTTGGCTCCCCGCTGTGTTATTGTCATATATTAATTTTTAGTTACAGCCGTCAATGCAGTAATGCGTTTTAGACCCTAATCTCACATTGTAAAAATACATTTAGTGACAGACACCCACGTACTGGTCGATCAAATAAAGATTTAATGGACAGAAAATATTGAAATGTCAATTTCAGATTTTGGCAGAAATTACACTGAATTTTTCCTATTTTATTAAAACCATTGATCAAAGAGACTTCAAATGTGTTGAGTTTTACAAAGAACGCAAAACGGTGCATCGTTTTTCGAAAGTTTGCACGCTTTTATTCAGATCAACAACCCTTAAACTGAAAAAAGTTTATCTCGTAGAATATTCTACTTCTTTGGTTACAGTCCAACCTGTGAAATTAGCCTCCACAAATGTTTTATTGCTATTATTGGATTGTCTCAAAATTTAAATATTTGCAAGTATCCAATTTTTCTAAAATAAACAACAGTCGACAATGCTAAATTGTCACTTATGATCCATATCAGAAGTTAGTGTGACACGGTGTGACAGATTTGGCCCATACAACTGCAACACTTGTAGCAATTCTTTCACAAACCATCGGGATTAAATACTAATGAGGTACCGATAATTCATGTCGTGTAGGTTACTAGTCAATTTAGATGTTAATGCAGATAGTTGAAGATATAGATGGTGAAGACAATCAAGAGAGGTGTGCCGTTATTTTAGGGTTAAGTATAAGGTTTGGTTTAGGTGGTATAGGTAGGGCGAAGTTTAGCATTATCGCTAAGATAACCTGTTAGGAACAATTCAATATTAACCTTAACCCGGGACTAAAGTTTCACATTTCGCTACACAAGACTGACATGCTGATAATAGCGTGGAGTAGAGATTTTTTTTTAAATTAAAATATTATCGTAACGCTGCCGGGATTCATCATTTTGTTTTTTTGGTCTACGGCTAACCGGATCTCAAGGGGCTTCACCTGATGATAAACATTCCATTATCACGTTGTAAATCCGGCGTGCCGACACGAAACGAGATTGTTATGCTGTTTCATTTGAGAGGGTGCTCTTCTTTGTTTTTTTGCATGAAAGGTAGGTGGAAGCCCTGGTACACACTGGGCGTGAGGACGGAACGAAGTCGACTCGTTAAGGCCAGTCTATACGATGCAACTGTTGTTGCACAACACTATATGGCGTTTTTCTTTCACGTTTAGAGGCGAGTAAAACTGCATGTGAAAGTAAATGCAAGTCTTATCTACAGAGTAAACAAGAAGATATATTTATGCTATTGACAGCGCAAATCGGCGGTTTGTTTTATCACATTCCGTATCGTTTATTCTGCCAAAACCTTTAAAGAATTTAAATGTCTGACAAATCACAAAAATAAGCTACGGGTAATTGTTTCAATCTTAAAACATTCGATTAACTCCATCACCTTGAATCAAACACATTTACATCAATTGTGAGCGGCAACAAAATAAAGTTCAGCCAAGCAGTTTGTATGCCAACATGTACATAGACAATTACTTAATAGCGAATGGAAGTTAAAGTTCAATTATGCATGCTTTCGATATTAAAACAAAAGGCCAGCCCTGTGACAGCCCTTATAAGTTCACCTGGTACGCTTAGGCAATTTGACGACATACACTGCTAGATAACTGACATCATGCATTATATTATAATTTTATCTGACCATAACTGCAGCTGAGAAGATATATGTGGGATTGTGTGCTGGTGCTCGACGACTTGATAACTGAGAGCAATAAATCAATCCTTTCAATTCTTCTTCACAACAATGGACTCAATCATACTTGATGATGCGGACTTTCTTCCTGTTCTGGAGTCTTGCACTGTGTGGTGTCGAGCATAAGAGTTTATCTGTTTCTTTCCCAGAGACCCAATCTGTCACACTTATTTTTTCTTCTTTCGACTAACGACCGGTGGTAAATAGCTGTCACTTGTTGGCAGGGGTGATAAATAACGACCCCTCGTTCCACCAATCGCCACTCTGGTATAATATGAGACTCCCGATGATTACTTATTCCGTGTATTAATTCTATTTAACCAAATAAAAAAAATTAGTATAAAGGTGCTTTGCCAATGTGTTATTTGTAGCAATTGCGGCATTTGTTTAATGGACTGCGCCGTATTTTGTCACGATAATACATGTAGTACCCAATTTCTACCAGAGCTTCCAGCCTGTTCCCTTGCCACAGTCTCTGTCAACTTGTCAACCATTTTTACAATATTCCTGTAATTCTCATGTCCAGGCCATCAATTGTAATTTTTAACTGTGACGTATATTTCTCGGTCTGAAAATTATCTACAAAGATCGAATGAATTTATAATGCGACAAATACAAGTTTTTTCCATTTGTAGAATCATTCTCAACTGTATTTCACGTGTCCATTTGTCCATGTTGTCTAAGTGTCCACTTGTCCATGTTGGTCTATTTAACTGTCAGTTTGTATTTACTAGTTCGCTTCATACTCCCAGTGATGTTTTACATGTTATCCCCTTGTTAACTCTCGTTTGTGTATACCTCACCATATACTACTCGTAAAGCACTTATCGATACGTAAATCTTGCTTAAACATTTCAAATAACACGAGGTGCTGCAAGCCTGCAACTCATCTTACAAAGATGGTGTAACTGTCTGTTTTTGCTCTACTCTTTTTATAGGTAACTTTGTTAATCACTACGAGCTGCATTTTTTACACGCTGCTTTAGAGTATTAGTTGGCACGCACGGTCAATTATACTGACGTATCTGCTGAATAATGGAAGTCAATTATCACTCATCGTCGATATCAGATGTTAGCTTGACATCGTGTGAGAGATGTGACCCATACAACTGCAGCACTTGTAGCAATTCATCACAAAGTTATGTGGAATAAATAGTTATGATATAACGCTACTGCATTCCATGTACATGACTGTCAATTTAGATATTATAACGCAGCGAATTGAAGATACAAATTTTTCAGACAGTCGCGAGAGATGTGTGGTCATTTAAGGGTTAAGGTTTGGGCTGGGTAGGTAGAGCGAAGGGAAAATGTTTAATATTAACCCTAACCCAGAATTTCACATTTTGCCTTTCATGATTGACATGTCGAGAACAGCGTGAAGTAGAGGTTTAAAGAAACTTATATCGTAATGGTGCAGGAATTGATCACTTCGCTTCTCCGGTTCTGCGGATAACCGGATTTCAAGAGGATTTACGTGATGATAAACATTCCATTATCACATTGTTAAGGCGAAGTGCTGACAAGAAACGATATTGTTAAGAGGATGCATTTTTCCTTTTATTGGCGTGGAAGGCAGGTGGAAGCCCTGGTACACTCTGGGCGCAAGGACAACCAAAATGGGATTTGTTAAGGCCAGTCTACACGATGCAACTATTGTTGCACAACAACCTTGTTCTTTCACGTTAAAGGCGATTAACATTGCAAAAGTGAATGTCTTTCACATAGCAAAAAATGTAAATTTATGTTCAGATCAATGTTTAGTTTTAGCATATTCCATATCGTTTATCCTGCCAAAACGGGTGAAGCATTACATATCTGACAAAATATCAAAAATACGGATAATTCTTTGAATCTTAAAACATTCTATTTTCTAAATCACCTTGTCATCAAACACATTTACATCAATTGTGAGCGGCAACAAAATAAAATTCAACAATACAGTTTGTATGCCTACATGTACACAGACAATTACTTAATAGCACTTGGCCATTAGAAGGAGAACACCTATGTTCAATTATGCATGCTTTCGATATTAAAACAAAAGGCCAGCCCTGTGGCGGCGCTTATAAGTTCACCTGGTACGCTTAGGCAATAAAAACTGCCGCTGAGAACATATATGTGAGATTGTGTGTTGGTGCTAAAAGACTCGATAACCGAAAGCACTAAGTCAAGCCTTTCAATTCTTCCTCACAACAATGGACTCAGTCATACTTGATGATGCGGATTTTCCTCCTGTTCTGTACACTTGCCTTGTATGGTGTCGAGCATAAGTGCTTTAACGGTTTATCTGTTTCTTTCCCAGAGACCCAATCTGTCACACTTATGTTTTTCTTATCTCGACTAATGAACGGTGGTAAATAGCTATCACTTGTTGGCAGGGGTGATAAATAACGACCCCTCGTTCCACCAAGTGCCACTCTGGTATAATTTGAGACACTCGATGATTACTTATTCCGTATATTCATTCTATTTAACCAAATAAAAAATGATGGTCTAAAGGTGCATTGCCAATGTGCGATTTATTCCAGGTGCAGTTGATTCGTGCTCGACTGATTATCGTCAGGAAGTTATGGTTTGTTTTTGTCTGTTTGATTGTCGTTTAACGTCCTTCTCAACTGTATTTCACTTAGATGACAATGGATTGTCCACTTGTCCATTTGACTGTCATTTTGTAGTTTCTAGCTCGTTGCATACTTGCAGTGAGGTTTTTGCAGGTTGTCTACTGTTAACTCTCGTGTGTGCATTCAATGCCATATACTACTAAAGCACTGTTAATGTTGCTTATACGCACGCACTGTCAATTATATTGTCTTCTCTGCTGAACAATGGAAGTGAATTATCACTCATCGTCGATATCAGAAGTTAGCGTGACATGGTGTGACAGATGTGGCCCATACAACTGAGGCACATGTAACAATTCTCTCACAAAGCCACAGGAATAAATATTGATGATATGACGCATGTCATGTACATGTCAATTTATATATTAAAACAGCGAGTTGAAGATATATATTTTGCAGACAGTCATAAGAGATGTGTTGTCATTTAAGGGTTAAGATTAAGGTTTGGGTTGGATGGTAGGTATAGCGAAGGTAAAATGTTCAATATTAACCCTAACCCAGAATTTAACCCTTTGCCTTTCATGACTGACATGTCGAGAACAGCGTTGAGTAGAGGTTTAAAGAAACTTCTATCGTAATGGTGCAGGAATTGATCACTTCGCTTCTCTGGTTATGCGGCTAACCGGATTTCAAGAGGTTTTACGTGATGCTAAACATTCCATTATCACATTGTTAAGGTGGCGTGCTGACAGGAAACGATATTGTTATGGTGTTTCATTTAAGAGGATACTCTTCTCTGTTTATTGGCGTGGAAGGTAAGTGGAAACCTTGGTACACTCTGGGCGTAAGGACAACAAAAAGGGGATTCATAAAGGCTAGTCTACACGATGCAACATTTTTTGCACAACAATACACGACCTTGTTCTTTGATGTTAAATGCGATTACCATTGCAAAAGTGAATGTCTTTCTTATCCACAGAGCAAAAAAGTATATAGATTAATATTCAGATCGATGGCTAGTTTTAGCGTATTCCATATCGTTTATCAGGCCCAAACGTTTAAAGCATTAAAATATTTGACAAAATAAAAATATAAACTACGGGTAATTCTTTCAATCTTAAAACATTCTATTAACTGCATCACCTTGGAATCAAACACATTTACATCAATTGTGAGCGGCAACAAAATAAAATTCAGCAATCCAGTTTGTATGCCTACATGTACACAGACAATTACTTAATACCACTTGGCCAATGGATGGACAATATCCTGCTCAATTTTGCTTTCGATAATGAAACAACAGGACTGCCCTGTGGCGACGCTAATAAGTTCACCTAGTATGCTAAGACCATTATTTTTACAACGTATTCTGCTAGATATCTCACACCATGCAGTATAATATTTATCTGATGATATCTGCTGCTGAGAACATACATGTGGGATTGTGTGTTGGTGCTCGAAGACTTGATAACTGAGAGCAATCAATCAAGCCTTTCAATTCTTTCTCACAACAATCGACTCAATCATACGCGATGATGCGGACTATAATACTTTTGTAGAGTCTTGCTCTGTATGATTCCGAACCTGACTGCTTTATCTGTTTCTTCTCCAGAGGCCCAATCTGTCACACATTTTTTTCTTTTGTCGACTAACGACCGGTGGTTAATGGCTGTCGCTTGTTGGCAGGGGTGATAAATAACCACATCTCGTTTCACCAAGTGCCACTCGACTATCATTTGAGGCTCTCGATGATTAGTTATTTCGTATATCAATTCTATTTAACATTATAAAAAATGACAGTCCAAAGTTATATTGTCAATGTGCGTTTTGTAGCAATTGCTGAGGTTGTTTGATGGGCTGTGCCGTATTTTTGCACGATTATACATGTGGTACCCAATTCGACCAGAGCTTCCAGTCCTTTGTCTCGCCTCAGTCTCTATCAATGTCCCAACCTTTTACAATTATCCTGTAATTAAAATCATAGGCATAAACTGTGACTTCATTCCTTTTGTCTGAAAATTGTCTATATAGATCGAATGTGTTTAAATTGCGTAAATTTTCAACGTTAAATGCCATGTTCGTGCTGGACGCATTATTTGGGTGGAAGGTGTTCTGCTATTTAGTATTTTAATTCATTTTAAAATAGAACCGATTCAACTGACCACGTCATGATACTTATCGTTTTAGACTGGAAGTTTTCGTTAAAAGTATTCCCAAATGGTTGATACCTAGAAAACGTTTTAAAATAGTCCAATATTCAATGAACTATTTGCAACTTGTTTCATTAAAAAATTCATCTTATTTGTGAAAAAAATTGGGATTCGAACATCTGACTTTTATAAAGAGTGACAGCTCATTGATTCGAATGACTTCACCAGGGGAATGCACCTTGTGACTGGTATCTATAGAAACCTCACCGCCATTTTGTTATTCTCCAGATTCCCCCCAGCCGTTCAATGTGTTTGGTTCATCCATAAAAAAAATATTATGTAACGTTGTATTGGGTGAACGATTAAATCATGTCAAATTTCTGTACGAAACTATGAGGAATTAAAGTTCGGTATAGTGATAAATCCTCAATTCTCATTAAAATTTGAAGTATTTATTCTTGATAAATTTTAGTATTACTTGTGTCGCTTTCGTCGGCCTGGAGACAATTCCCATATGAATTACTCGCAGTTCATCTGTTTCTGTTCCACCATCCCTATCAGGCATATGCTCGTTATTTTCATTCAAAATCTGGTCATTATATAAATTACCATGGCTAAATTGACTATCTGAAGAAGAGCTCGTTATAGAACCAACGCTAAATTTACCTGCCCCCAGTTTGAACCTCCTGATCTAGCAATCCTTCGTGTATCTCCGGTATGGAGTCGTCATTATCCGCCACACTTTGTTCCGAATAGAGTTTCCTCTGCCAACGCCACAGCTCTAATGACTTGGATGAAAAGTCGCAAGGTTGAAAATGTATTAAAAAAAAATCTAAGCGTCGGAAAAATACGGGATTTATTTTACAGAAAGTTTCTAGTAGTATCTTTGTAATTAAGTCACTTGGAATCTGATTTAAAACCTACATGGGAATATGTTTAAGCATGGTGAAGGCGTTGTATAGAATTTAGTACTTTAAGTACGAATTTTTCCCCGTTTAATCGGTCTCGTGTTAAGTAAACCAAAATTGAACAATAACCGTAGACAACGGCTTCACTGTGCTTAACGAAAACGTCCAGTCGAATGCGCCTATTGACTCCATGATACACTATCGCTATCGTCTTTTGCACTTTTATTTGCTGATCTGTGCCAAAAGTCGCCCCAAACATTGGCCGAAATTAATGCGCGATGGCGTACGAGAGTTGTCTTAACATTTCGTCCACTATTGAAACTTTTACGATAATACGATTGAGTTGAGTTAAGATAATGCTTTGCCAAAGTTTCCGAACAGTACATTACTAGTTGAAACGCTGACTACATTGGTCACGTGGTTGCCGGTTCGATATATTGTTTTTACACGTTGACAGAGATTGAAAAGAATTGAAGGCCCGGAACTCTTGATACAGCTTACATTCTACCGTGGACACGTACTTTACGACTGAAAACCTTACACAAGCGCATGTGGTTGTTCAACAGTATGCGTATGTGTATTTCAAACAAGTAGGGAGCTTTGGTGCATATCTATACAGTCTTCGGCAGTTGTGGTTTGTTTTTTGTGTTTTTGATTCAGGTTTAACGTCGTTCTAAACTGTATTTCACTTATATGAAGACCGGTTTTACTCCCCGATCTGCTTTACTTGTACATACGATGGGAAACGTGGTAAATATCCCCCCGTCATTACCGTAGCCAAATAGTGTGAGTCCGTCTGGGGCCGGTGAGTCGTAAATCGAGTGCGGATGCGTATGCCAACACACTAACCACCGAACCACAGCCCCAGGATGTTTTTTGTTGGCATATTGTTGCAATATTTTACGATTGTCCATCGCTCATTGTGCTTAACACAGAAGAAAGCATGTGAATAGCTGTCGCAATTTTCAATATACTCCCCCTTCCCACGCACACGTAACTCCCCTCTCCAGCAACCCAAACATTAAGATACAAACACAAGCTCCAAGAAAGTATCATAGTGCAATAACTCTGTTTGTCACAACGCGATTACAAACAGATCCATTTATGAGACCATGTGTAAATATCATAACAATTAACAATCAAGTGAACAGTTTTAAAAATGGACAACAGCTGCGGACGGCTTTCAGTTCTTTCTTTGGGACTGCTGATTCGATTTGTCAGCGTTTTACTGATCAATAGGTTCAGTGGGGCTTTACCGCGCTTTACACTAAAAATACATTGTTCATTTTGTTGTCGTGGTGCTCAGATTCAACATATGTGTAGTATTCTGTATTTCTCTTTAGACTTGCCATTGTTTATTTTCAGGGAATTTAACAGCAGGTCTCATATTTGTTAGCTTGGTGTTTAACGCCGAACTTAAGATTATGTAGCTCACATCAGGATACAGAAACCACCATCGACGCCACTGGAAACACAAAAAGACAAGATGGAGGAATTACTCGTCGCAGGACGCAATACAAATACATAACAAATAGATAGTACTACTCCTGCCCAAGCAGGGGTAAAATACATCAGTTATGAAAACCGCATAGAAGCTACATCTATTCAAACCATCGTAACAGTGTTAACATGCAAGTCATCATTTTTGTATTAAAATATCTGCTTCTTTGTTTCATTGAGGTTAACGTTGTGCTTAATGGTATTTCACCTATAAGGCGACGGATTGTCCACTTCACATGGTTCCCGACAAAAATACGGTGGATAACCGAGAAGAAACCTCGTTAAAGCCACCACCGCGATTGCCCAAGCCACATCATCTGACTCACTCATATACCTAATTGTTTACAGTCTGACTTGAATCCGTGGACGGTTTTTCGAAGTAGGATAAAAAGCCACCGCTGCAGGCGCCCCTCGATTGAGCAGATTTTACTAGTAATAAGAATTTGGTTACAGGGCCAACCAAGAAGCGTCTTTTACATTATCATCCCTGTGATCAGGCAGTTTTATTTGGGATGTTTCCGGTTGATTTCTTTTGATGTTATGTTAGTTACGGATGAGATTACTAAACTTACACGTCAACTGCATTATTTTACGTGAATGCTGTTTGATGGTCAGTGTAAAATTCCAACGCACTCAAAACTAGGTAAAACATAGTGTCAGATTTATTTTCGTAAGTGAAACATTAAAGTTTAACTCTTTGGGCATGAAATAAACTGTTCTGATTGGTTGTCTTTAGTTACACGTGGTTTGCACAAAGCAATGTAATACGTTGTCGAACTTACGTTCAGTTTTACCTTTCGCAGGCTAGTTCCGTTTCAAAGCAGTTTTGCGTGGAAGTATAACTTGTCAATGCTTAACTTCGAAAAAAGAAGAATTATCCCAAACATCGAAACGATAGCATCGCGAATGTAAACCTCCCAAAGTTCTGGCAGCTCCACGATTGATATTCCATCTTTCAAAATCCAATATTTGTCTGACATAATTTTTCATTCTGAAACACAAAGTAGTTGTACAGTTATCCATTCTCAAACATACGGCAATTATAGCACATGTTATTGTCTAAACTGTAGCTGGTATCGCAAACAAAGACTAGACAGGACAGGACAATCGGAACACGTAATACAAAGACTTCACAAACAGATCGGGTTTATGCTGCCCCTTAATTCTGCCAGGCAGCTCCCTGTCAAACCTCCATTAAAATATTCTCACAGTGGCGTCTATATATATAATATTAAAAATAATAACGATATTATGTTTATTGCTTTGTTACGGCAAAATTAGATTTCTCGTTTGTGTTATGAAATATATAGCTTTTAATGCCATGCATGTTGATTACAGTTTCTACTGGCATATTATTTGTTTAATAGGAGGTATAAGCCGAAATAATGGTTATTTTAATCAAGCAGCCGTCTGACGAGCCAACGGGTATTACACAGTACAATCCAAATAAATATAAATCAAAATACGCTTCCCACGACTAACATTTTGTGAAAATTTTAACAATAATATTTTGGTTATTTATTTGTAAATTTGATTAACAATGTAGCAAACACTGCTAAATCGCTTCGTATGCGTTGGACACACAAAATACCCTGGTGTTAAACATTTTTGAATAAGTGAATAAATTAATTGTACACTTGGTCCACTTTTGTGGTGTTTGCCTGGACCTTCTAGTTCCGTATACACTGAAAAGGTAAAATTCTGTTTACAAATATTGGGATTTAATGACTTATAATATATCCTTGACTGTACAATGTTTTTGTTGAGGGTTGCTTTGGGTTTCTTGTTTACAGCTCTATTTTAAAATAGGCAAATACTAGATTCACCAGTGTATCAAAGCAACAATAAAATCTTCTGTAACCATTTCCATGTCAAATTCAAGATTCCACAAAAGCAGATCTCCAAGTGACTTGAATTATCCAGTTTCAATGAATCCCTCACAGCTTATATGCTGCCTTATGCTCTGCGTTTTGAAATGAAAGATTTCCACTTACTAAATAAATTGCAGATTGGAAGTTCTTTTCCGATTTTTCGCCAATTACCAACGAAGCAAAATATTTAATGAAGTGAAATACTCTTGAATATGACGTGAAAAATGAGCAAAATAAATATACACTTGCTTGCCATCAAGTTTCGGCGAGCTCGTAAACCAAATTTGTTATACATGTACGTTCTTGGATATAATGGTTCTTTGAGGGTTCCCTAGTAAAGAGGATGGTTCCATATGAAACCATAACGAAAGCACGGTTAAAATAGTTGCTGTGAGAGTACCATACAGAACAAAAAAGGGTTCCACCTCAGCCAAGACTAGAGAACCTTAAACGGTTCCATTAGAGCCATATTTTTCTGAGAGTCTAGGGTGTCGTTAGAAAAGTGTTACCTTAGGTACTGGGAGAAACACACTCAAACAAAGTTGTTCGGGATTGTCACATAGGGCTGTCAAGTTCCTGGCATACTGCACTAGAGACACTAGTGAGAGATGCCTTGAACTGTGATCTTTTAAATCGTGAAGTGTCAATGCTGTTAATGGTCTGCATCATTCTTGTGAGAAAGGAATAATAAACACCTTATACATCAGGTTTTCTTAATTGGGTTTCACACTTCGTATTTTGGCAAGTTGTGGACTTATTGGAACACAACGCAATTAAATATCTTGTCTTGTTACTTGAAATATGTTGACTGTTTGCTCGACTGAGTGTTTTACGCATTTCTTACAAATCAACAGCTAAAATATCACACTCAACGTCGCAAGCAAAAAAGCAATGACTACATAGAACAAGCACCAGGCGCAAAATAGAATCTATCATCGGTAGTTTCGAGCTGTCCTTCAGATTTGAGAGCACCAGAGCAACAGAAAGTACTCTCCAGCCGCACACTGAAAATATTTGTGGTGCATGTATGCTCTTAAACAAAAAAATCCGCAGAAAGACTTTTCACAGCTGCCTTTTTTATTTGTTTTTGTCCTTCGGAGACAGATAAGACATAAAAGCTGTTTGCATGTTAAGAAAGGGTTACATTATTTAAAGTATTTTGTAAAATATATGTATGAAATATACATGCAAATTTATCCAAAACCATTCTTTGACTATTGTGATTAAACCATGTTCAAGGGCATTTCACTCATTTCATTCCAGTGTATACTGCATCAGTAAATGTGACACAAGCCAAACATGAATAATAATCGCAAATTATTATACCGACATGTTATATTTGTACAACCAGACTAAATCGATGATAAATATAGAGTTAATTCCCTTGACCATATAATTTGGAATTGTTCATATTATGTTAACCTTTTGTAAAGATTGAGTTATCCCCCACTAAAATGCCGCATAGATCTCAATTTGAAGAGCGCCATAAATACATTCGACTCGCGGGGTGATATGTAAAATCCACGCTTACTCCGATCGGGTTTTCCATACATTGCTAGATAATAAGATAGATTTTGTTTATTTTAGTGAGGGTTAACGTCGTACCCATGAGTATTTCATATATATGACAACGAATTGCCATTTCTCCTGCTGCTTTACTTAACTACGGCGAAAACCGGGATGATAGCTGGTAAAAATCACACTCGTGATTGCTTTGTTTTTGTTTGTTTGTTTGTTTGATTGGTGTTTAACGTCGTACTCCACTCGTGATTGCAGGAGCAAACTCGTGTGATTCCCCATATACCGGAGTTCAAGCTGCGGTACAGAGAAGGAAGGTCAGTAGTTTGAAACGATAGCCATTGAATTACAGCCTGTGCAACGGAAGATAAACAACATAATAACCTTACAAGAAACGAACATCATATTGTCCGCTATTCCTTTCTCTTAGGCGGAGGGGCACAAATCACATTTCCAACACAATTACCTTTTTTTTGGTCAAACTGTTGTAATTCAAGGTATACACTTATATGACGACGGATTGGCCAGTTCTTTCTCTGTCCCTACGAGAACACCCCTAAACAACGCAACCTAAGACAGAAGGGTCATTTAGTAAGACTTTCATAGATATATTTCTAAAATTGAATCAATCAGTCAATAAAAATAATCATCTCATGCTCTAGATACACTCCTAAAGATACGTTTCTAGATAGGTCTACATCTCTTGTTGTTATGGTTACATATAAACGTCTTGAGAGAAGGCAATGGCCACGTCCATGTTATAGAAAGCTTGTGACAAATACTTAGCAAACAAGATATTCGGCATGGGTTTAGAATTAATTCACCTGCTAACTGGTATTTCAAAGAAATAAAAATTAACTGACGGATACACAGCAGGTCCATTGCAAAACTCGTGTGTAAAACGATTCGTCAGTATAAGATACAGATACACAAATCCTGTTTCTCTTGTTAATGTGGGCATTTTTGCACCTGTATATGCGAAAGGTGCGAAATTCCTAAAGTTTTCTTGACATTTGCGACATGACTTTTATATGAATAAGAAAATACCCGAAACAAAATATGTTAGCCTGCTTATAGTGTAAAAAGGTTTCCATTACCATTTAAGTATGGTTAATGTGATTTTTGTACTGAGAAAACAAACTTTATTACAGGACGTCTAAATATTTAAGATTCAGTTGGAAAAATAAGCGCATAATTTAAAATAGAAGGTATTGCAGTTGCAGCATGTTGAGATTTAAGTTTACTCGAGCAGTGTTGTCCGCAAAATTGTTCAATTGGGGTTTAACGTTGAAATCCGAGGTATTACACTTGTATGACTGATGATTGTCCACTTCTCCCTGTGCCTTGATTAAATACGGTGGAAAACCGGTGGTAAACATAGTAGAAACAACATCCGCGATTGCCATAGCTACATTGTGTGGTTCACTGCTATACCTGAGGTCTGAGGACTAAAAGCCCATGCGGTATATCACAGGATGATCAATAGACCGACACCGCAGTACCCAGTCACAGGCCTTCGAGATAAGAGCGAGAGAGGGAGAGAGATCTGTATACCTCACGGTGTTTCAAATCATGGACATTTTGTTTCACGCCGAATACCATTTACAGAATAGGTCAGAGAAATCGCAAATAGAATAAACCCAATATTATCTCCTATAGAAATTTTGCTAACTCGTTCTCTATGTGTAAGCACTGGTTCGTGACTTTAAAGTAGTATTCATATGCATTCAACATCTAAATGCGTTGTCCCAAACCAGTAACGGATCAATACTTAATTTCTAGTAAATTCCCCTGACAACCTTCCCAGGGAAGTTTATTATCTAGTTGCCGTATGGAAAGATTACGTTAGTCCTGGTCTAATTTCCGTCTAGATCATCCCTATATTTGAGAAACATATTATGTATTCGATTCGGTGGATAGGCCATACTTGAGATTGTTCCCACGGGAAGTCTAGCATCATAAGTAATGTGATAGTAAATAAGACTGGATAAAGTGGATCGCGTTTTAATTGTACTACCTCGGTTGAGTTTAAAGCTGTTTTACTTCGTAACTACATTTAGCATTATCAAGGCCTGAAAAAATGATTTGATGGATGCATTTTACAAGAGGAGAAAGACTTATATAAACAAATGTTCGATAAGGAACGATGTAAAGTATCTTTATCAGTTTGAATAAAAAAACCGTGAAACAGCAATAGACGGTGATTATAATTATGAGCAATTTGTAGAAAAATATGAAAACAAGGGGCAGCCCGTTGTCTGTAGGTCACGGAGTCGCTAGAAGCGTTCACTCTAGATGAGCGACATCCATTGTGTAATTATCTTAAGGAGTAATCAAAATTAGAGCAAGGTTATAAACGTATCTACAGTAAAATAGCGTTACAAAGGTAAAAACTAAACTCTTATATATGTCATGGATTCGCTGGAAACATGAACTTTTGACGAGCAACGTTTCCAATGTAATTTTTTCCAAGGAGTAAACAAAATCTAACGAATTGCATGCAGATGGTTCTGTGAAGTAGCCTATGTATATGTTTAGGTACGTCCAAGTACGGATACAGAAAACAATCCCATCATTCTGTTGTTATCGATAGGGTCGCTAGTGACACCAATTAAATCCCGGCATCAATTTAAACGCTATTGATGTCCGTCACGTTTTGGGTGCCAGGAAAAAATTCAGTCTTTCGAATAGTGCGGTAAGAGGACAAAACTTTCACAGTGAACAGTGCTGTAGAGATTATGGAATTCACAAAGGACCCCTTTCTGAATGCTTTACTGCTTGGAAACACTCACAAACTCGCCTGTAATCCAATCTGGGAGCAAAGGCGTGACAAAGACAGAGGTTAGACTGTCTTCTTAGAAGATAAAACCCGGAATGATAAATGTTTAATTGAGCCGACAGAGAGAGCGTCTGTACCTCTACTAGCTTAAGCAATTATGGTAATTGCTGGCGGATTTAACTAACCCGACTCTGTTCAATGACGCTTGTACTGTCCTGATCTCTATTGGGCAAACCTCTGCCTTACATAGGTTTCTTCCAAGCTATTTCGTGTTCTGTTACAAATGATTCACTTTTTCGCAATCACCGTTTGGATTTTTTTAATGTAGAGAGTTAAAAGTTTACTTGCTATGTGATCGGCTGAATTTCTGCTCAAAACAACAATTCATTATTTATTGTTATTTGTTCGACTCCGTGTAGCTCTTTTATGTAAATCAAATTAAGACATATTCAATACGTCATTAAGATTTTACAAAAGGAACGTCAGTTGCTCCTGGTTTTTTTGTCAAGCTTCAATTAATAAAAAGTCTTTATTTTTGACACACATTGTCAAAGTCTCTCTCCTTAAATATTTTTGTTCTTCCGCTTTGGAAACGCATTACCGCTTTTCGTCAAAAAAGGGATTCTTAATAAGATGTTGCAAACGTTAGAAAATTGTGTGTAAAAATCATTCGACGTATTGCTTTAACAACGAGATTTAAGTCTTGGGTGTGTGTAATGGCGCTTTCTGTATTTGTTATGGGCGGCCTCGTCGTTGGAAAGCATACAGATTATATTGTTAAAGTCCCTTCCATCAATGGCACACTTCGTCAGAATTTCTGTTGAGAAAAGTCTCTTAAATCCAAGGTAATATAGTGCATTAAAATCGTAAATCGGAAAATTCCATATTTGTAATACATGGAGCTCGGTACCAGATGAAAATCTGACAGATTTTGAGCCCAGTTGAAAGTTTTTAAATATGAAAGATTTAAAAAAATTTATAGAAACTTGACTGTACGCATACAACTTGGTTTAAAAGTCTGATTTGTCGTCTTCTGAAGGCAGTATGGTCCTGTGGGCCGGGTTGTGTGTAGAATAGGCCCAAAGCTCATCAGTGCTAGTCGTAGGGGGCGCCTGAACTGAGCGACCTGTTGGTCGTAGGTGTATCGAAAAAAAAGGTTATGAACGATTGTAAATAACTGTAACTGGCATAGTTTTGTTTCACAATATTTGCATTTTTTGATCCAAGTGAAATATTTAATATATTGACCAATTAAATTTTGTTCAAACTTATTTATGTCATTTTTGTTTAATAAAGAATAGATACACACACACACGAACACAGTTCACATACAGGGATAAAACTATATTAAAATACACACAACATCACAGTGCAGCGAGAATAAATACACTGCTCCTCAGGTCACATGTTTTTCTCCACGCCTCAACCAGCTTTCCCCGTATCCGGATCAAGGGAGGTAAACACGTATCAAAGGCATATAACATGTGTTAACAATTTTCTCTTTAATTTGTTTCTCTTTTTAATTCTTTCTGGCAAGTGTGCTACCGGTTGAGTATTATTTTCACAGGGCAGCTGAAATACCACTGAATGTGGCTTAAGATACCAATCAACCAATCAATCCAAGAACCTTAAGGCAGTAAACTATTTGGCAAATTATCGAAACAGTTATACAGACTGAATATCTTATACAATTGTATTATTGTGACTATAATACCAAACGAAAAACGTGTTTAATACACTGTCTACTTATCAAAAATACATGTAATAAATGAAGGTTAATCCATATAAATATATATATAACTTTGTAGACAATTTTCTTATTGTTCAAATCTTCCACCAGAAGCTGTGGTCAAATTGACGATAGATTTCGGAGTCCTTTGTTTCACTCAATATGCGATATGCGGTTATTTCTATGCGAGATGAAGAAATATATTTTCCCTATTCCGTGGTATATCAGAGTTAATGCCGTTAACCCTTCAGCCTTAAGCAGTGGTTAAATGGACGATATACCACGGTTAGAGAAACATTGTTTCTTAAGTATATATGGTCAAATAAAGGCGATGGGCTGTTCTTGTATGATGTAAATATCACTCCGTAACTATATATGTTACAATCCTGTATCTGCATTAAAATCCATGCAATATACAGGTGGGATAACATAACTATTGCTTTGTGTTGTTATGGAACACACATTTTAAGACATATGCCGGCAGCGTTATCAGATGCAAATAAACAATGAAGGGAAGAGGTTGAATGCTATATACTTGTACCAAAGCAGCTAACTGAACAATGTTTTGTCTTTTTTTAAATACGGATTGAATACTTTTCATCATCAACAATTAATTTATTTGTAAAAAAAAAAAAAAAAAAAAAATTTGGGTTCCGTGCAATGTTTGAACTTTTTTTTAAAATGAACTTATCAAGTTGAACTTATCGTACAGAAACAAACTGTACGACGACAGAGCCACATGACGGCCTTTTTTTTGTATTTCCTGGCTTCAATGCTACCATACTCCGGCGCCGTAATCGAAGTTAACGCGAGAACAGTCTGGTTAACGCGAGACTACGCTCAATCTGAATTGAATGAATAAGAAAAGAAATCTCAGAGGGTAAAATACTTAAGACCAAAAGCTGAACTGGATTTATCAGCAAATGCGTTAAATACTCTATACGATGATGGACTTTTTATCTAACACAGAGCTAAAAAAAAAAAGAAAGAACATATAACGTCAAATTGCATTAGATTAAATGAAATTGAGAAACAAGTAACTAAACAAAATTGGTTTAAATTTTACACTTTCAGGACCGTCGGAATGTTTTGTTTTTTTAATAATGAAAGGAAACTGCATCCGGATCGAAAACACCAAAAACACATCACGATAGTTCAGGATTGATATTTGACAACAATTAAGCTGGTATTTATCGTCTACAATGACAGCTAAATATACAAAAGCTCTTAACATTATTAAGGTCATGCTCTTAACCGATCTGTGTTATTAAGTTAAAAGCGTGGCCTGCTACGTTCGGGGGCCGGTTCCACAAATCATTTTCTTACTTTAGTCAAAATACTAAATTTGAAATTGTTGTCGCTTGAACTTACTTTGAAAGTAATACCTGTAATTGTGACTTACTTATAATATATAATATAATAATTATGCTAAAATATTAAATTTTAAAATTCAAAAGTGAGAAATGTGATAAATTTGACTGAAGTATACAACTGCTTTGTGGAATCGGGCCCTGAGCTGGAATATGGCTGCATAATGTATGGCTCGGCAAGGGCAACTACATGTACAATAAACAGCAATACCTGACCCACCATCAGGCTCTCCGTCAAAGTTTGGTGGGGTTGAGAACCTAACCCGTCAGGTGCCTTAACGTAGAAGAAATCGATCTATCCTAATACCATTGGAGGTTTAAATTTGGTCTCCAAAAGGCTACTAAATGAAAAATCAACAATGATAACCCTGCTTACAACTATGGTTTTAATACAGCATTTGCCGATTGGTTTGCTCACAGAAAAACTCCATAAAATGTACTGAACATGGTAACACATCTATTAAACTATGGAATTGATTTGGAGATCTGTACAATTTATATCTTCTTCGCCTTGGCTGACGCCGATCTGATTGTGATGTCTTTGTATAACGTCCTTTGATTGCCTATTTTGTCTTTGTTGCCAGTGTCGTCGACCGTGGTTTCCTTCGCCCAGTGGGCTGACGCGCCGTCACATGCGAAAACTTTAGGTTATCTTCTTCGCCTTGGTTGACGCCGATCTCATTGTGATGTCTTTGTATAACGTCCTGTGGTTGCCTATTTTGTCTTTGTTGTCAGTGTCGTCGACCGTGGTTTCCTTCGCCCAGTGGGCTGACACGCCGTCAAAAGCGAAAAATAACCTAAAGTATTTCGTTAAACGTCGACTAAATAAACAGACAAAAAATCCAACGGCTATGGTTTCTCATGGAGTCAAAAACTTGTCCGCTTCTTTTTCAGCGGAGATTTGATGAGTTAAGGGATGTTATGAAAAACACTTATTTTCCGGAGGATCGATACTGTATATATACGTGCGTTTAAAGAATTACTTTCAAGATGGGCAAACTACCCATATTTAAGCAAAAATAGCCTCATAAATGGTAGATATTCAGGCCCGAACCGTCCGATTCCCTCAGTCTAAACAGCGTAGACCGGCTTCCCCAGCAGACAGCCGGACTGCAGAAACTGGGTTAATGAGCTAGGCCGTGACGTGATCCAGTGACGTAATTGTGAGAGTGCAGATCAACTCCCCCCGTTAAACAGTGCCAAACTCTCCAATTTTTCTACGCGATACCCAATACGTACACAATTTTAGTCTGTGAAACGGATATTTTTAAAATGACAGTAACTTTGCCATCAATTGAGCCGTACATTATTGACCCAATAAAATTGTCGTCATCGTGCAATTCATCCGAAACTGGAACACCTGTGGAGATATCACCTCGATCATCGACAGCTGTTCTATGCCCAATGCTGAGCGGACTGGCTATTTAACCTGGCAATTTGGTAGTCCTAAATGACGTCTTACCTTCCTCAATTTCTTTTGGCCATGTTATATGTCAGGTATCAGAGTCATAACTCGATGCCTCATTATTTTGAAAGAAACATAGTGCGGTCCCTTCGATAAATCATTTCAAGCAGCCCCCGACATTAAAATCGGGTCCTGAAGTGCCCAGTGGCATACACTCTTTGGTAACAATCATTTTAGATACTTTGTCATCGGTATTTCACATACACCAGCCATCAATATCCAGAAATCGCTTTTCATTTCAAACTCTTATAACTGAGAATAGCAATCTCCTGCGTAGCCCGAACATTGGGCTTATATGTTTGCTCCTTTTAATAATTCGGACATTCCTCTTGCAAACATACAGCCCGAAT